>PVJS01034984.1:0-21256 GCA_004027185.1 Glis glis
TGGCCGCGAACCCGGATCCTCCGGTCTCCGCCTCCCAAAGTACTGGGATTACAAGCGTGCGCCACCACGCCCGGCAATAAACAAAGTTTTTTAAAAATCCAGTAAATTATGTTTGGAATTTGTTCCTAAATATTAGGAAAGAAAAGTAGCTAATTTATCTTTTAAAAATTTACTTGGAGATGAATATTTCCATTTAAGGAATGTTTTTATTTTCTGCTTGGTTGGTGACCTCTGTATTTTGATGAAAGTTGGCTCTTAGGAGGCCACTGATATAAACTCAAGCTTTGCATAGGAAGAAATAAATGATTCTGTCACCATAACTTAAGTCCACAACACTGGCTAACTGACTCACTTTATGCTCATAGTGTTAAGAAAGAGTAACATAATAGCCAACAACTAATATTATTTAATACCTATTCTTTTTTTGTGTGTGGTACTGGGAATTGAACCCAGGGGCATTCTACCTCTGAGAGATACCCCCAGCCCTATTTTATTCTTTATTTTGAAACAGGGTCTCACTAAGCTGTGGAGGGCCTCACAAGTTGCTGAGGCTGGCCACAAGCCTGCGATCCTCCTATCTCAGCCTCCCAAGTACTGGGATTACAAGGGTGCGCCACCACTCCTGGCTTTTAATACTTATTCTGTACCTAAACATTTTGCCAGTTTCATCTGTTCCTCCAAATAATCTATGAAATAGATATTACCATTATTCTGTTTTATAAATCTTAGAATACTTTTTCCAAAGATGTATGGGAAGTATCAAAGCTAGGAATTAAGCAGACTGATTCTAGACTGTATGTTTGTAATCACTGAGCCATATACCTCCGATAAAAATAGGAGATAAGCCGGGCATGTTGGCTCACGCTTGTAATCCCAGTACTTGGGAGGTGGAGACCGGAGGATCTGGGTTCACGGCCAGCCTCAGCTACTTAGTGAGGCCCCTCTGCAACTTCATGAGACCCAGTTTCAAAATAAAGGATAAAAAATAGGGCTGGGGTGTAGCTTGGAGGTAGAATGCCCCTGGGTTCAATCCCCGGTACCGCAAAAAAAAAAAAAATAGTAGGAGATACAAAACTAAACATACCTTATACCATATGATCCAGCAGCCATGCTCCTTGGTATTTACTCAAAGAAGTTGAAAACTTATGTCACAAAATCCTGCATACAAATGTTTATAGCGGCTTCATTCATAACGGTCAAAAATTGGAAGCAACAAATATGCCCTTCAGTAGGTTTATGGGTAATAAAATGGTGGTACATCCAGACAATGGAATATTATTCAGTGCCAAAAAAGAAACAATCAAGCCATGAAAATACATAGAGGACCCTTAAAGTCTTATTATTGAGACTAAGAAGCCAATCTAAAAAGACTGCATACTGTATGATTCCGATTATATGATATTCTGGAAAAGGCAAAATTATGAACTCATTAAAAAGATCATTGGTTGCCAGGGATTGGGAGGAAGGACACAGAAAAGGTGGAACAGAGGATTTTTAGGGCAATTGAAACCATTTTGTATGACAAAATAATACTGGTATGTGTCATTATACATTTATCATAACACCTGGAATATATAGCACTGAAATTGGACCCTAATGTAAACTATTAATTTTGGGTGGTAATAATGTATCAATGTAGGTTTATCAATTGTAATGAATGCTCTGGTGGGGGTACTGATAGTGGGGAAGGCTGTATGGGGTGGGGATTTAAGATTTCATGTTTAAACTAGAGGAAGCCTTTTGAGATTATTTAATCACAGAAGGTATGTGGGAACTCTCTGTACTGTCTACTCAGTTTTGCTATGAACCTAAAACTGCTCTAAAAAAATAAAATCTATTAAAAACATTAAAAAAAGATGTATTTCAGTGGCTCTTAGAAATGCTAAGTACTGTTCTTATCAGTAGGCTCAGAAATAGACTTCCAGCATACTTTTAAAGTAGTGGTACATTCCTCAAGACATATTTCTTATCATCATGTAAGCATGAACAGTAGAAGCAAGGATATGCTACCATAGGCCCATATAACATACTGGAGGGATGCTATGTCTTTTATGGTAGCTGCTCACCTAGCATCCATAAGATGGTGAATGTGGACCAAGAAGCAGTTGGGTAACTGCAGTCCTTGTCAGGTGCAATTGTCTTAAATTTGGAATTGAATCTTAAAATTGTTTCTTTCGGTGTTTTGACAAGATCATAGCAAGAAAATACACTTGCTTATTCTCACCAGTGAGAATACTTTTTTAATTTAGGTGTTCTAAATTTTATCGCTAATCTATAGTTTCCATAAATTTTGATACAGTTTTTCAAAGTGTATTTTCAAAATACGATAGCCTATGGCTTCTGGCAATTCATTGTTACTGTTTTTTAAATCCTTTGCTGCCTTTGGAAGTTTTCTTGAACAGCAATTGATCAACAGGTAAATATATTGCTAGAGACATAACCCTGGATATTAACTACACAAATGTTTTGCATGCACACATCATGATATTTGTCACATTTACAGTGCAGATCATGGTGTCTGCCTTTCCTGTGATGTTGCCTTTTAGGGGCTTCTAAATTCAAGTGAAATATCCTTTTTCATGTTTAATCTAGATGAAGCCTTGTGAGAACAAATGTTTAATCACAATGTTATACACAGACTAAACTGATTTGGTGAATTCATTTTTCACTTAATAAACCAATTCCAGAAAAAGTTACCTCTTACATTCTAGAAGTTCAGGCTTGATTACAAGAAAAAGGATAGCTTATTGTACAGGGCCATATCATAATGTTTCTTTACTGTTTAATAGGAAGAGAAATTATATTTTCTTAATGATTTGTTTCTCTCCTCTACCCCTAAAGATACCAATTCTAGAAATAAAATTGAAGATCTTTCCAATTCTCGGAGTAGTAGGTGGAGCAATATTTTCCTGTTCAAATTATTTCCATGTTATCCTCCATGGTGGTGTTGGCAAGAATGGATCCACTATAGCAGTAAGGCATTAATTTCATCATCATTCAGTATTAGTTAATTGTTTCAGTATTAATTTATGATAAATTTTCTTATTACCAGCTATAAAGATATATGAAAATACATCACAACTCAAGAATGGGGAAGGAAACTCGGTATCTTAAAGAATTAATTATAGACACATAGCATAAAAGCATTTTCAAAATGGTATTTAGAAAAAAAAAGCCAGGCATGGTGGCACACGCCTGTAATCCCAATACTTAGGAGGCTGAGACAAGAGGAATGCAGGTTCGAAGCCAGCCTCAGCAACTTGGTTAAGGCTCTCAGCAACTTAGCAAGACCCTGTTTCCAAATAAAAAATTAGCCTGGAGGTACAAGGTTCCATCCCCAGAATCACACACACAAAAAAAAGGAGGCTGAGGCAGAAGGATCACAGGTTCAAGACCAACCTCAGTAACTTAGTGAGATCCTCAGCAATTTAGTGAGAACCTGTTTCAAAATAAAAAATACAAAGGACTGGGGGTATAGCTCGGACACAGAATGCCCCTGAGTTCAATCCCCAGTACCAAAAAAATAAAAATAACCCCAAAACTAGATAAAGAGCTATTAGTCTAAATTTTTATATTATATAATGTATTTTATTTTATATATAATTTTGTAGTATTTATAGTACTATTACTATAACTTTATAATAAGTTATAATTTAAAATATGTAAAGTTTATGAACAAGTGTAAGGCTGTTTTGTTTTGTTTTGTTTTGTTTTTGCAGTACTGGGGATTGAACGCAGGGGCATTCTACCTCCGAGCTACACCCCCAACCCTATTTTTTGTTCTTTATTTGGAAACAGGGTCTCACTAAGTTGTGGAGGGCCTCACTAAGTAGCTGAGGCTGGCCACAAACCCGGATCCTCCTGTCTCAGCCTCCCAAGTACTGGAATTACAAGCGTGCGCCACCATGCCCGGCCCCGGTCCTATTTTTTAATTCTTTTATTTTTGAAACAGGGTCTCACCAAGTTGCGGAGGGCCTCACTAAGTAGCTGAGGTTGGCCACGAACCTCCAATCCTCCTGTCTCAGCCTCCTAAGTACTGAGATTACAAGCATGCATCACCATGCCTGGTTGTGTCAGGCTGTTTTAATGAACACATTTAAATTGGTGGTTACAGATTTAATAAGTCTTAAAACTGAATTTAGTTCAGTAAAATTAGAATAATCAGTGCTGAGAATCCTGATTCATAGGTAAAAATTTAATGCCCTTGATTCTATAATTATATTTAAGAGGATATTTGTAGTCTGAATGCAAAACAAAGTGCTGTGGGAAGGTATTGATGTAGAGAAAAACCAGGGCAGAATTAAACTCTTCTTAATCGCTGCTTGAAATATTTTGTGGAATTGGCAGGATAAGCTTTATTTCAGAATCTTCACAAAAGTATATGTTAACTTGACAATTCACATGTGTTGATGGCCTTCACCATAATGCAGATTAATATAGAGTAAAACACATTGTTAATTTTTAGTTTATTAGCTTAAAACATATGCATAAATAAAATTAGAATCAAATATCTGTGGCACTCTGTGTAACCTTAGGGTTCTGTGAAGTTTCAAGTCAGCACAACTAAGGTTTATATACTCCTTTAGACCATATACTACATAATCTTTTTTAGGTCTCTAGTTCCTTGCATAAAATAGATGTTCAGAAAATGTTTGCATTGTAATAAATGCAGTGTTAAAATGTGATGCTGATTTTGTGCTTTACTCCCTTAGGGCACCAGTGTCTTGTCACCTGGACTCCACATAGGACTAATTATTATACTGGCAATAATGATCTATAAAAAGTCAGCAACTAATGTGTTTGAAAAGCATCCTTGTCTGTATACGCTAATGTTTGGGTGTGTCTTTGCTAAAGTTG
Organism: Glis glis; assembly: GCA_004027185.1. NCBI lineage: Eukaryota > Metazoa > Chordata > Mammalia > Rodentia > Gliridae > Glis > Glis glis. The sequence continues at coordinate 4,858 of PVJS01034984.1, forward strand.
CACAAAAATTAGTGGTAAGAAATTCTTTTATGATTCATGGTATAAATATTGTACTTAGTCCTCAAACACAAAGCTAGAAACTATTTCATGTAATTCATTGGGTCTCCATTGTAGTGTCAATGTAACAATAAATAGCTATTTCTGCTCCAAGTAAAACTGTGATGAGTTAATGTTATATTCGGTTCTTTTAATTATCAATTACAACTTTCTGATATCAAGGAACATTAAAAATTTTAAAAGCTATTTGGTCAAGAGTTTGAGGTATAGATAAGTATTCCCATATCAAATGTCAGATTTCTCTTAACAGTGAAATAAAGTCCAAATTAATTCTCTTCTGAAAATAAGAACTAGAACATTTAAAATAGTGAAATTATTGTTTGCTTTTTTTTGTAGATAGCTCACATGACCAAAAGTGAACTGTATCTTCAAGACACCATCTTTGTTGGGCCAGGTCTTTTGTTTTTAGACCAGTACTTTAATAATTTTGTAGATGAATATATTGTTCTATGGATAGCAATGGTAAGTACTTTTCTTTTTTAACAGATGTCAGATCACATTATGTTTAAGAGCCATTTCAGTGAGGTATCAGTTACTTCAATATTTAGTCTACAGTAAATGTTTCTGAATATTTAAAATTACTTCTTTTAAGCTGTGAATCATTTTATATTGTGTATAGAAATGGCCAACATATCTGGAGGTCAGGCTTCCAACAACCTAGATCCAAGGAAACACAACTGTGTGCCTAAAAATATATTTCTCCCTTCCCCCAAAGCAGAACAAAGATGTAAAAACCCACTTATCTCTGCCCAAAGGATTTTCTGACTTCACTTAATCATGTTTATTAAAATGAGTCCCAGCTTACAGAAGATAACAAGCCAATTAGATGGGGTTAGGCTAGCAAAAGTGGGCACTTAACTGTGTCAGAAACTGTCAGCTAATATTGAGGAAACAACAGAAGAGATAGTACTAAGTACAGGATTCTGAAACCATTTTATTCTAAAGGTAAACAGCACTAAGTATCTATATAACCCTTGATGACAGTATAATTTAATAATGATGATTCAGTCATCAAGCAAAGGTTAAATTCTCACTGATGCTATCCTGCTTAAGAAAGGATGTGAGCCAGGTATAGTGGGGCATACCTGTAATCCCAGTACTTGGGTAGTTTTCAATAGTTTTGCAACATCTATCCCTATCTCTGGACTTCACTGGCACTCACCAAATTGTTAGTGATATATATAAACATGTATGTTAAAAGAACCCTGCAGCAAATCTTCTGATAATTCAGATAATCTCACCCTATTGTTAGCTTTAGGTATTTAAAAGAACTGTTATCTGTGTATGGACCACCGGGGTATATTTGATGATCCTTCATTAGGTTGAATAGTATTATACTTTTTCTGGAGTAAATTTAAAAGGTTATATTTATTCATAGTCCATTCAAGTCTTCCATTCTTACCATGGTGGTAAAATGTAATTCTTAATCCTCTGAGTGGAGCAATGGAAGTTTTCAGGCAATATCTAAGAAGTATTTAAAAATCAGAGTAATTTAATTTGATTTAAATATTTTGTGGCTCCAAAACAATCCAAATTAGGAAATAGGGGGTGACTACTCAAAATATCTGAAAACCCAATGTAAGGTTTCTTTTAGTAAACTTGTATATGTATTACCAAATTTAATTAACATAATTAAATATCAGGTGTTAAAAATTCAAACACCTGTTTTGTAATGAGTAGTTGGCCTGGTTTATACCAGTGATGAAGACTGGTAAACTTAGGAAGTCAAATTCAACTTTTCTTTAAAACACTATGTAGAAGACAGTTAATAATATACACAAACACACATACTGTGGGCAAAAAAAAATGTATGTGCTCTGTGGCATCCCTAAAGAAAAGCTTCCTGCTTGAGAGAGAAAAGGGCGTGATAGAGCTTTTCAACTAAATGATAGGGGCTCGTCATGGTGGCACATGCCTGTAATCCCAGTGCTTGGGAGGCTAAAACAGGAGGATTGAGGCCAGCTTCGTTGAGACTCATCAACTAAATGATAGGGAGATTTCCTCATGAGTAAAAATTCTCTCTCCAAAGGCATAACTATGAGGCTTTCTCCTAGGCTTCATTTTTTTGAAGGAAAGCTTTTAACTCTAATCTCTGGGCGGTCTCTAAACAAAGGCCTTCCTCTTTAATTTTGAATAAAACACAATTTTGTATATGCCTCCCCTCAAGAAAGGTGTCTTTCCCAGACCTTTTATGGTCTTAAAACTAAACTCAAAGGAATAAAAAATGTATCTGATGGAATGAATTCACTGTAAGATAATGACTGATAGCTCCTCCTAATACAAAATTTGTGGCTTTACTGTACAGCAAAAAGTTGAGAGAATATGGAGTCAGAAGACTTTGGATTCTGTTACCTTTGAGCTTTTCTATTTTGGTTTAGTTCTTTTACCTCTCGGAGCCTCAGCTTCTGTAATTAAAATACCATGCATATTACTGAAGACTATGATGCTGATCCAAATTTGAAATACATGAGTAGTAAAAATATAACACTTTCAGTTAAGAATTTTAGATTAAAAACATTTGCAACTGGGTGGAGAGGGACAGAAAAATAATTGCAATTTCAGAAAAGACAGATCATAATTCATTTTATATTTTCTCTTTTGCTTCCAAAGGTCATTTCTTCATTTGATATGATAATATACTTTAGTGCTTTGTGCCTTCAAATTTCAAGACACCTTCATCTACATATCTTCAAGACTTCATATCAAGCACCTGAACAGGTTCACAAGCATATTGACTGACTAATAGCCCAAGGAAAAGAGGAGAAGCAGTTAGGGGAACCTATGTGTGAAGGAAATCCCCCTATGCAGGAGGCTAGTATACTATCAAATAAGGTTACATTTGAATATAAAATATAAATCCTGAAGATTCCAGTATGTCTGTTTCAGTAATGAAGCCTTCATTATGTATCGTAAACATTTTTATCAAAGTATTACCAGAGTAATAATCTATAAGTTAACTAGAAACAAGACCAAAAACCAAAGAAATTTCAATCCTGAGAATCAGAAACTGAACTCTTGAAATTCTAAAAGCAATCTCTTTGTTTCTACAAAATACTTATCAGACAACTTGGTGTTTTCACTGTCAAAGGATTATATAAAAATTCAGAACAAACTTTAGCCATCTTGAAAATTATCCTTAATTTTGCTAAAAACTGAAAAGTGAGCTTATAATACTGTATAAGTGCATGGCTTGTAATACTGTAAAACCGACTTTAGCCATGTTAAAAGTTATGCTTATTTTGCTAAAAACTGAAAAGTGAGCTCATAATACTGTAGAAGTGCATAGCTTATAATACTGTAAACTTTCTTTTATATTAGCCATTTTTCAAGAAAGGTATGTTAATTACTGTGGTATAAAAGAAAATACTTTAGGATACCAACTAGAATTTAAAAGGGCTATGGGAATTTTTTATAATTTGTATTTAGAAAAAATTTGTTGTATCAATTCAGAAAAACATATGAATCTTTATATTGAATTTGTTGATATTCTGAACTAAAATTTCATTGTTATAAAAAAGTAGACATTAAATGTTCCCTTTTATGAAAAACAGAATAGAAGCTAAAAATGTTGACATAAAATTAAGCTGGGCATGGTGGCACATGCCTGTAATCCCAATACTTGGAAGACAGGAGGATCGCCGGTTCAAAGACAGCGTCAGCAACCTAGCAAGACCCTGTTTCAAAACCAAAAAATTTTAAAAAAGGGCTGCGGGTGTAGCTCAGAGATAGAATGCCCCGGGGGTCAATCCCAAGTACTATACACTCACACACACAAATTAGTAACTTATAAAAACACAACCAAAATATCATTCCTTTAGCATATCAGCAAGTTACTTCAAGTACACATTGATTCATTTGAGATACCAGTTATTCAACCACTAAGCAATTAGGTTCCATTCTTATCTTTTCATTCCCAGTTGAAAATATTTATATTGATGATCCAAATCATCAGATTCCCATCTGACCTTATTTTCCCCCTATTTCTTACATTATTTATCAGTTCCAGAGGCTATATGCCATCTGATAAAATAATCAGAAAAATAAAGGAACAATGAACATGTACTATATCTAGCCTAAGAAAAAGGCATATTGGAAAAAACAGTGGAAGATGATACTCTATTAAATATATATATTAAAATATATTTATGTTAAGTATACAGAAAACACTCTGGAGTACTTATTTTGAACTAGTGCTAAAATTTCTCAAATAAGGACCTTCTTAGAAGTTTGAATAGTACTTAAGATACCCAAACTGTCCTCTTAATGTCAAATATTCACTAATGGTGGAGGACTAATTTCTTCCTGTATAAATTATCAGTTAAAAAAGGATAATCTGTATAGGTTTATTTTTAAAACTTTGGAAAACCTTAAAAATAAGGTAAAGGTAGGTTATACAGGCAAAAATTAGAATTTAAAATACAGGAAAGGAGAAGAAAATTTTCCCTTTCCTTCTAATGGGCATTTTGTGTTTTTTTCCTGAGGCATTGAAAACAGTTTCAGCAAAAAAATAGTAAGTTTTAACTGACTTATTGCAAACAAATGTTGAAAGTTTAACATTTATTAAATCAAGTGTTTCATATGTTTTTCTGTGTAAAAAATTAAAAATGTACATTTTAAAAGGTAAGAAAAATTAGCTTCCAGTGTGGAAATGAATATAAAATCAAACTTCCATATACTTATTGATATTAAACTGAAAGACATTCTAGGTAAATTATCCTTGAAGGCATGTGAAGTACTTAAACCATAAGTAATTAGTTATGTTCATGATATGCTCTTAATCATTACTAAGAGCATGTGTCATTTAACTGTGGACCAAACCCAATTAAATGACATTTTGATGTCTTTGTGAAAATGACATATTCATAAACCCAGGTCTTAAAACTAATGTTTATAAATCTTGTTCAGTTGTGTTAATGATTTAGCAGTCTATTCTAGGATGCTAAATGTAAAAGGGTTTTCTTCTAAAATCTTATTTTCATCTGAAATATTATTTTTATTAGAACTGGCTGTGTGATTGAATAAGTGTATAGAAAATGATATGCATATAAAACAGATTTTGTGGGGTTTTTCCCTTAAGAACAATGTAAGCCAGGTATGGCGGTGCATGCTTGTAGTCCCAGCCACCTGGGAGGCTGAGCTGGGGGGATCATTTGAACCCAGGAGTTTAAGACCTGCCTGACAACAAGGCAAGACCCCATCTCAAAAAAAAAAAAAAAAAGAAGAAAGAACCTTCTGTTATTTGTGCTTTGTGCCTTGTAGGGACTGATAGAGATACACTGATGCCAAAACTTAAATTATCTTTATTGATAAAAGTTAATTGACAATGTTGAGAGAGAAAAATTCATTATTACAACTGAAGAGCTGAAAACTTGATACATATAATTTATGAATAGCTGCTAGACACATAACTGGATTTGGAAGTTAATAGGAAAAGAGGTCTTGCACTTAAGCTAATGATTAAAGCTATTTTAATTTTAAACTAGAATTTCTAAACTAAAGACATGTCATAGCTAATGTTATAATTGTATCATATTACTTAGGTTCAAGTTCTTTCTTCAAAGAGTCATCAGAGTAACATGGATTGAAGAGACTTTCGAACACTTGCCATCTCTTGCTGCTGCTGTTTCATGAAAGGAGATATTAAACATTTGTTTAATTTTTAGTTAAGTGTTCTACATATTTCAACAAATAAAATATTTCAGTGCTTACATTAATCCTTATTTTTTCAGTGATTGACTTACAATTTCCATCATAATTTTTTTCTGCAGCATAGCCATTTCTTTTTTAAGTTCACTTTGTGTACCAGTAAGTAGACTTTCATGATCCTTCTCCAAGTCCTCCAGATTCTAAAACACAAATAGCTAGTTGTTATAAACCATAACTTTTCATCTGAGGTTCTGAATTTGTAAAATTAATTTTCAAAAGTAAGAACTTTTTCACATTCAAATAATGCTCATTACTTAATCCCAAGTAAAAATACATGAAGACCAAAATTCCTAGTATAAAGAAGTAAAATATATCAGACATGAATAAAATATAATTATAGAAGGTATAACAGTAGTTTATACCTTCTATAAAAACAGTGGGTTAATGAACCACTAAGATGGAAGAAAACAGGGTCTCACTAGGTTGCTGAGAGTCTCCTTACATTGCTGAGGCTGTCCTCGAACCTGTGATCCCTCCTGTCTCAGCCTCTCAAGTACTGAGATTACCAGTACTATGTTTTAATAACTTTTAAAAATAACTTTTGTGTTCATATAAGTTATTTTAAAGTTCTTTCAAAAATATTTATTTTAGCCAGGAGTGGTGGTACACACTTGTAATCCCAGTACTTGGGAGGCTCTGACAGGAGGATCACAAGTTTGAGTAAGTAGGAAGACTCTCATCAACCTAGTGAGACCCTGTTTCAAAATTTTAAAAAATAAATAAAAAATAGGGTTGGGGGTATAGCTTGGCAGTAGAATGTCCTTGGGCTCAATTCCCAGTATCACACAAAAAAAAAATATTTTACTTGGGAGGCTGAGACAGGAGGATCACAGGTTCGAGGACAGGCTCAGCAAGGAGCAAGACTCTCAGCAATCTAACTGAGGGGTTTCAAAACAAAAAATAAGGGCTGGAGGTGTGGCTCAGAGGTACACTGCCCCTGGGTTCAATCCCCAGTATCACACAAACACACACAAAAAAATTATTTTAAAACTATTTCTTAGCTGGGTGTGGTGGTACACACCTGTAATTCCAGTACTTGGGAGGCTGAGACAGGAGGATTGCAGGTTCAAGACCAGCCTTAGCAACTTAGTGAGACCCTGTTTCAAAAAATAAAAAATAAAATAGGGCTGGAGATGTATCTCAGAGGTAGAATGTCCCTGGGTTCAATCCCTAATACCCCAAAAAAGAAGAAAAAAAACTATTTGATTATTTAGAGCACAACTTATTAATATACACATGTATCAGTAAATACCCCAATCCACAAATTATTAATCCTCAGCTATTATATTCTGAGCTATCTCTTATGATTATAAATTGGCATATAAGGTCATTTTTCATCAATGCAATAATTCCAAAAGCAAATATGCCTAAAATACTTCCATAATACATCTGACAACAAGAAATATTCAGTAATTTCGATTGAGTACTTTTTATTTAACAAACACCATGGATGCAAAGACAAAGTAAAAGACTACGTAGAAGTGATTTATAGAATTTGTTTTCAGTTAAAATAATGACAAAAGTGTTAAGTATGATTTTGATGCATAATATGTACATTTCTAGGTAAAATTTCCAATTTTCCATATCCTATTTTGAATAATGCCCATAAAACCACTAGAATCCTAAAGATATATTTATCCTTTCAGACAGAAAAAATTCAAAATGGAAATTAGTTAAAATTTAAAATACATAAGCAAAATATTTTCCCCATAAACTTGGAAAAAATTATCTTCTAACTTCCATACTTTGTTTTGTAAGAATATATTGTGTTACCATGTACAGCTTACCTTCATGAACTGCTCATATAACTGTTTAACTGTTTTCATTCTCTGACTGTGCACAATTCTGGACTGCTGGAAAATCTTTTGTTGTTGTCGAAACAAACTCTACAAATATAAAAGAAAAAACTGCAATAACAATTTGGTAATAGGTTTTTGTTGTTGCTGTTTTGTAGTGCTGGGGATCAATCCTAGGGCTTCACACATGGTAGAAAAGCACTCTATCTCTGAGATATATTCCCAGCTGTAAAAATTTAAATTTACCAAAAAAATAATTCTATATATATATTTTTTTCGGTACCAGGGATGGAACGCAGGGGCGTTCTACCTCCGCGCTACGCCCCAGGCCCTATTTTTTATAATTTATTTTGAAACTGGGTCTCACAAAGTTGCGGAAGGCCTCACTAAGGAGAGAGACAGACAGACAGACAGACAGACAGACAGGGAGAGAGAGAGCGAGCGTGAGAGTTGAGGCTGGCCGCTCCGGTCTCCGCCTCCCAAAGTACTGGGATTACAAGCGTGCACCACCACGCCCGGCTAAAATAATTCTATATTGAACTTAAAAGGAATAGTTTTAAAATTTGTAATTTGAACATTTTGCTTTAACAACTATTATGACCAAATTTTGATAGTTTTATCACTAATATGAAATAATTTTAATAATTCTACCAGTCACTGAGTAGGAAATCTTAAGACATGTTTTATACTTGGTAATTTCAATATCTACACAGATTATCTTCCAATAATGGTGGTCTTTCAGTTCTTTAACCTATTCTCCACCAAAGAGACTTAGTCCTCTACCCTAATTTAGCTATTCAGTTACATACTTATACCCTAGATTTTGCCACTACCAATATTGTAACCTCTCTATAGTATTGATAATAACAAACAACATATACATTGTGTCAACTACTATTCTGAACACTTTTTTTTTTTGGTTCTGGGGATTGAACCCAGGGGCATTCTACCTCCAAGCTACACCCCCAGCCCTGTTTTATTTTTATTTTGAAACAGGGTCTTGCTAGGTTGATGAGAGTCTCACTACTTGCTGAGGCTGTCCTCGAACCTCTGTCTCAGCCTCCCACGTACTGGGATTACAGGCATGTGCCACCAAGCCCGGCTTATTCTGAACCCTTTTAAGTAGATATATGAACTCACTGAATCCTCCAACTATATAAGACAGGTACTCATTAGTCACTTTAATAGATGCAGAAACTGAGGCATAAAGGCAAATAATTTGTCCACAGTTGCATAGCTAGCAACTGCTCAAATCAGAATTTGTTCCCAAATTGTATGTTTCCAGTCTATGCCCTAACCACTACACATACTGTTTCTCCATATATTCCAGTATTCGACCACTATCTCTTCACCATTCTAGTTTACTCTCTTTAGTAATACAGCTCAATAATCTATCAGGACCTGAAATCCATTCATCCTACCTACTTTTCAGTCATCCCTTTCCCATTGTCCTCACTTTCCTCTTCCCAAGCTTAAATTCTATAGGCAATCATTATAATTACTCCTTTGCATATATACCCTGTCCCCTTCTTACTCTGTCATTTACTTGGCTAAACCCCAACCATGGAAAATTTAACTCTGGCCACTCTGCCTGGAGGCAACATGTTCCCCATCCAATGACCTTATTTCACTAAATAAATAGAAGCAATCTAAGGAGAACTTCCAGTCTCCCATCACTGTACCTACCACCTACCTATATCAATGTATGCTCAGGTACTCCACATCCTCTCCTGTGTCTAAGGATGAACTATCCTTGTTCCTTACTAAGGCCAGTTTCTTCATATATCCCATCCATTCTCAAGAATTCAGCAAAGGTTTCCCTGTTATTTTAAATTTGTCCCTCTAGATTATTCCTGTCACTACACAAGCATGTTGCTATTTTTCATCTTAAAAATAAAACTCTGTAATCCTTTTCTCCTCAGGCTACCACATTTATTTCTTTCCCGTTTTTTTTCTTATACTCATTCTAATCAGATTTTTACACTCACTTTTCCACTAAAATCATTCTGATTCAGGACACCAATGTCCTCCACATTGCCAAATCCACCTTTTTTGGCCTGTACGCAGCATATAACAGAATTAAACATTTTTCCTTCTTAAAAGGCTTTCTTCACTTGGCCTAGAGTAAAAGTATTCAAAGTAAACCATTCAGTCTCCTGTACTGGTTCCCCCTCAACTCCTAGAACTCTAACATTTAAGTACTCCAGGACTTCTTGTTTACATTTACAATTACTCCCTTGGTGATCTCATCCAGTCTTCATGACTTAAAAACTATCTTTAAGCTGAGTATTCCCAACTTTGTATATTCAGCCCGTATCTTTCTCTTGAACTTCAGACTCTTATCAGTGACATAGCTACTCAACCTCTTGTAAATGTGCATTCAAATTTAACATTTCCAAAACTGAGCTGATCAACCAGGCCCAAACTAGTACAACTCTTAGATAAACGTTTAATGATTATAAACTATGAAATGAGAAAGAAGCCGGACGTGGTAGTGCACACTTGTAATCCCAGTACTTGGGAGGCCGAGACCGGAGGATCCGGGTTCGCGGCCAGCCTCAGCTACTTAGTGAGGCCATCTGCAACTTAGTGAGACCCTGTTTCAAAATAAAGAATAAAAAAATAGGGCTGGGGGTGTAGCTTGGAGCCCCTGAGTTCAATCCCCGGTACCACAAAAAATAAAAAAGAAAATTGAAATGAGAAAGATTATCTCAGTCTACTTCAGTTACTAAATTTGTAGTAAGTCTAGGAATGCAAGAACTAGCTTGCTTACTACACTGAATGAGCCCAGATGATACTACATGAGCAACGCTTTCCTATCCCCCTCTAACTGTGCCTGAAGCTAAACTTCCCCTGATTTCCTTTATATAAATCAGTAATCGGGTCCCTATTCCTACTTACGATTTGGTTTCAACAGATTAATTATAAAATTAATTATGATACCAACCGCTAGTTTTTCTTCTTGTTGCTCAATCTGCACATCTGTATCCCACTGCTGAAACAAAGTCTTCAAATGCTGAGAATATTCTTGGCTAAGCTTCTGCCTGTAAAACATAATAATAAATACTGTCACACTTCATACCAATATTAAAAATTTTAAATGATACTAAATTAATATATTTTATACTATAAAAAAGGAAATAACAGCAGCTTAAATATTCTGATGGGAAACCAAGAAGTAAATTTTTTTCCTAACAAGCTAAAGTCCTCTTACATGCTTTATCATTTACAGAAATTTTCCAAAAAAAATTTACTTTCTCTTCAAGGAGTTTTTCATTTTTCCTACTGAATATAGATATTAATATGATAGATTAAATGATTTCCAAATAGAAATATTTCACTTAATTTCCCATTTTTGCACAGCTATTTTGCCAATCATAGTTAACCATTACACAACTAATAGTTTCCAAGACATTCACCTTTTGCTCAACTCAACTTTTATATTTCTGGAATAAATATAAATTTTTATAATAAAAAATCTCAACTGTTACTTAAAAGGAGAAAAAAGTAGTCTTCACTGATTTCTAAGAAATATATCTCAATTTTATGAAGGCATGAGGTTATAGGACTACTTGCTTAGAGAAAATCAAGCCAAATATATTTTCTTTTTTGTCTTTGTTAATACCTTTTATTTTTATATACTTTTATTGGTGCAATGTAATTATATATCATAGTGAGATTCAAACGGATGCAAACACACATGCACACATCACTTGGTGTATTTTCCTTCTGTAAACCTGCTCTTCCTCCCTCCTCATATATGTTAGTGACATTGGTAGTGAAACCTTGTATGGATGTAACCTTATTTGAACTGTTCCCTTCCTCAGTCCTCATTTTCCAAATATATTTTCACTTAGAGATGCCAATAAATAGATAATATTTTTCATAAATAATATGCACAATATATACTGAGAAATAATAAATGTAGCGCTAAAAAAAAACTTACCTTTGTTCACGCTGTGTTTTCCAAACTTGTTCAATTTTTTGGTTACTGGTTTTGAAAGATGCCTGGGCATACATTTCCAGTCTCTTTCTCTTGGCAAGAAGAGCCTTGTTAATGTCAGCTATATTGAAAATAAATATTCATTAAAATTTAATGAAGAAAATTTTGTTCCCACATACTCAAGTAAATATAAATATGGGTAAAATTCCTTCAACAATATCAGAAAGACATTTAAAATTAGATTTTTAAAAAAGCACTGACATGATGCTACATAAATTTCATATTTTGAAGCACTTAGGATTTTGGATTTTCAGACTAGGGATGCTCAACCACTAAAGTCTATGCAAATATTTCAAAATCCAAAAATCTCTGAAATCAGCCGGGCATGGTGGCACACCCTTGTAATCCCAGTACTTGGGAGGCTGAGACAGGAGGATCCCAGGTTTCAGGACAGCCTCAGCAAGTAGTGAGATTCTCATCAACCTAGTGAGACACTGTTTCAAAATAAAAAATAGGGCTGGGGGTGTAGCTCAGAGGTATAATGCCCCTGGGTTCAATTCCCAGTACCACACACACACAAAAAAAAAAAATCTCTGAAATCTGCAACATTTCTGGTCACAAGCATTTTGGATAAAGGATACCTAACCTTATCCCAATTCTTATTTTCCTAACTGAAGATTTTAGAGATGATTAAAAAAGAGCTAACAAAATAAAAGGTCAAGAGTAGACTTTAATTTTCTCATGAGAAAAGAGTTTATTAAAGGCTAAATTTTTCTAAATTTATACAATATTCTCCAATTGAAAGGATATACTTGGCCATACTATTGTTAGAATTCATTATATAAAACACACTAAAGTACTCAACTAAAAACAGAATTCAAAAAGAATAGTTAAATCAAAGTGTAAGAAAATTATTTCTAAAAAATATAGTAAATGCTAGGTGTGGTGGTGCATGCCTGTAATCCCAGTACTTGGAAAGATGAGAGAGGTGGATCGCAGGTTCAAAGCCAGGTTCAGCAACTTAGTGAGGATGTCAGCAACTTAGTGAGACTGTTTCCAAATAAAAATAAAATAGGGCTGAAGGTATAACTCAGAGGTTCAATCCCCAGCACCACAAAAAAAAGCAATAATAGTTTTAAGTATATTTTTAACTAAAAGAACCAAAACCCAAAAGAAAAAAAATCTTAGTTTAAGTAAAAACCTCGATAAATTCATTCAAGAACTTTTATTTATTTGTAGTACAAGGGCATTCTATTTCTGAGCTATACCCCCAGCCCTATTTTTTCTTTTATTTAGAAACAGGGTCTCACTAAGTTGTGGAGGGCCTAAGTTCCTGAAGCTGGCTGCAAACCTGCGATCCTCCTATCTCAGCCTCCCAAGTCCTGGGATTACAAGCATGCGCCACCACACCCGGCTCAAGAACACTTTTAAATTACTTTCATGGAGCTTTTTATAAGACAGTTTTACGACTACTACATTTCATAAAGTTTTTCATACTTCAAATATTTTGCTAAACATATACATTTGTTTATTGATCTACCATAGTTATCTTTCAGTAATCATGATGGAGCTGTACTACTGCGTATTTATGCTTTCAGCACCTATAATACATTTATAAAACATTACAAAACAATCACTTTGCCACCACCAAATAGAGCAAATCTTTCAAAAAAAAAAAACTTGATCGTATGAAAAATCCCTCAAGAGGAATGTTGACAAGTACAGTCCCCTTACAATACTCTTTACAACCAATACTTAACATACTATTTAAAACTTAAGCTGGGTGTGGTGGCACATGCCTATAATTCCAGTACTTGGGAGGTTGAGACAGGAGGATCACAGGTTTTGAGGCCAGCCTCAGCATCTAAGCAAGACTCTCAGCAACCTAGCCAGACCCTGTTGCAAAAAATCAATAAATAAAAAGGGCTGGGGGTGTAGCTTGGAGATAGAATGCCCCTGGGCTCAATACCAGTACTAAAAAGTGAATAAATAAAATTTAAGAATTTTTAAATCTGACTATAATCTGATTACCTTACTGGCTAGCAAAGTTGTCTTTCATTTTCAACCCATAGTTTATTAATGTAAAAAGAATAAAGAGTAATTATGAAGCTTCAATTTATACTGTTCTCTCTAAAGAAAAGTTCTAAAAAACAAATCGAGTAACTGGAAAACTGACATATGTACAGATACGTATGTGTGTATATCATCTAGTCTTCGAATACAAAGAAGTATAAAAAGTTATTCTTCTAAAATACCACTAAAGTCGCACATGTCTAAAAAGCATCATTTCACTCTTCACATCATAGAAAAGGTAAGTAAATTTATGAGAATTTACTTACAAATTTACAAATGCTTATTTGTAAAATCCTACATATGAGAACAAAAAATTAAATAACAGTCATACAGTCCACTAATTAACATTTCCTACTATACACATTATGGTTTAGAAAATTTTTTTTAAATACAGGTACCTCCAAAAACATACCTCCAAATTTTTCCAGCATATTCTGTACTTCACCCCTGTAAAGAAATTACATTTAAAAAACTTTTAGGGCTGGGTGGTGCAGCTCCGTGGTAGTGTTTGCCTAACATGTGCCAGTGTCTAGGTTTAATACCTAGCACTACAAAAGAACAAAATAAAATTTTGAGGATTTATAAAATATCATGCTTGTTTTGGAAGAAATATCACATGTCAAGTATTTTACACACAATACTTGTTAGACAATCAAAGTCAATTTTTCTTGAAGTACTTTAACAAACAAAAACTTTGAATATGTTACCCCATATCTTCAACCATTTCTGCAGAAGGCCTTTTCTTCCCATGCTTATCAACAACTGGAGTCTTTCCTGTATTGACAATAAAGCAAACCACTTTTGATATCAAGTATGCTATTTGGTAAATTTTAATGAAGTAATATCTTCATTTTGAGGTCTCTGGCATTTTGCCAATACAAGTTTTTAAAGCAGATATACAAGTACTTTCTCTGCAGGTTAGATGAAATTAAATCAGGACTCAGGACTTTTATAGGAACAAGTTTTCAAGTCTTCCTGAGTTAAGGTCATGTACTATTTATGAATATGTTGGGAATAATGACTGAAAAAGCAAGAGATATATTTCCATAACTCAGATACAAAGGTTTGGGAATCAAATGAGAAACAAAGTACACAAAAATGTTTAACAAAGTTTTATAATAGTTTTAAATATAGCAGGTTCAAAATGAACTGCAGGAAACCATAACTGCCCAACTTTAGATACTGTACCTTCAGAAATATCCTCTGAACCATCTTTATCTTCTTTCTTAGCATCATAGGCTTTTGTAAGCTGATTTTCCATTGATTGTTTCCCAGATTTCCCGGAATGCTTTCTTACAGAGGGCACCATATTTAGCTGTCTTCTGACTTGAAAAAACAAATTTCTCAAGTCATCTGAATCTGAAGGTATCATTTAAACAAACTGATAAAATTTTAATTATCATACATCAAATAAGGATGATTTCAGCTGAATATAATGTTAACGATTTCCTCATTTATTTTATTGAACCAAAAGCTAACACACTGACATTTGTCAATTAAAAAAGAAAGAACATAATGATGGCATCAACCCTGACTCGAAGTGTGCTTGTACCTGAGTCCTGCCTCTGCCAGATTCTTGCTAAATTTAGACAAATCTAGTATGCATCTCAGTCTCAAAACTGTGGTTGCTAGCAGGATAGACCATGATCTCACCAAAAATAAGCTCATAGCAATAAACATGTAGAATAAAATATTCTATAGGGCTAGGAATGTACTTTGGTGATAGAGCACTTGCCTAGAATATAGGAGACCTAGGGTTCAACCCCCCGTATGAAAAAAAAAATTCCTTCCAATTTAGGCCTTGGAAAATTAGTGTCCCACTAAATCCATATAAAACTTCCAGCCCAGCATGGTGGTACACACTTGTAATCCCAGTATTTGGGAGGCTGAGACAGGAGGATCACAGGTTTGAAGCCAGCCTCAGTAACTTAGCTAGATTCTGTTTCCAAATGAAAAAACAAAAATAGGGCTGGGGGCATAGCTCAGAGATAGAAATGTCCCAGGGTTCAATCCTCAATCCTCAGCACCAAAAAAAAAAAAATACTTCCACAATCTGGGCATGGTGGCCTACGCCTATAACCCCAGCACTTGGGAGGCTGTGAGGAGGATTCAAGTTTGAGGCCAACCTCAGCAACTTTGGGAGAGTCTCAGCAACCTAGCCAAACAAACAAAAAATTGAGCTGGGGGTGGAACTCAGAGGTAGAACGCCCCTGGGTTCAATCTCCAGTACCACAGATAAAATTAAATTAAAATAAATAAATAAATAAATAGGGATTGGGGTGTAGCTCGGAGGTAGAATTCAGCTCAATTCAATTCCCAGTACCACAAATAAAATTAAATTTAAAAACTAAAACATAAAAAGGGCTGGGGGTGTAGCTGAGGTAGAAGGTCCCTGGGTTCAATCCCCAATACCAAAAAATTACATTAAATTAAAGTTTTTTAAAAAAGGGCTGGGGTGTAGCTCGGAGGTAGAACACCCCTGGGTTCGATCCCTAGTACAACAAATAAAATTTTAAAATAAATTTTAAAAAGGGGGGCTGGGGCTGTAGTTCAGAGAACATCTCTGGGTTCAATCCCCAGTACCACAAAATAAAATTACATTAAGTTAAAAGTAAAAAGAGCTGAGGATGTAGCTTGGCACTAGAACACCTCTAGGTTCCATCCCCAGTACCACAAATAAAAGAAAATTACATTAAACTAAAAATAAAAAGGCTGGGGGGTGTAGCTCAGAGGTAGAACACCCCTGGGTTCAACCCCCAATACCACAAGTAAAATTACATTAAATTTAAAAAAGTTTTTAAAAAGGGCTGGGGGGGGGGTGTAG
>PVJS01034985.1:8679-21355 GCA_004027185.1 Glis glis
TTTTTTTTTTTTTTTTTTGCGGTACCGGGGATTGAACGCAGGGGCGTTCTACCTCCGCGCTACGCCCCTGGCCCTATTTTTTATGCTTTACTTTGAAACCGGGTCTCACGAGGTTGCGGAGGGCCTCGCTAAGGAGAGAGAGAGAAAGAGACAGAGCGAGAGCTGAGGCTGGCCGCGAACCCGGATCTTCCGGTCTCTGCCTCCCAAAGTACTGGGATTACAAGCGTGCGCCACCACGCCCGGCCTCTAATGTCTTTTTTAATCTGATTCTATTTTTCAGTTCCTTTCACATTTCCTTGCTGTATATTTGGTATGCAGAATACGTATCTTCACTTCTTCTAGGGCAGAGGTCAGCAAATTTCCCTGAGAGAAAATAGATACTTTAGGCTCTGTAGGCCAAAGAGTATCCATGCCATCTTCTCAAATCTGTTGTAGTAGGCAGGCGCGGTGGCACATACCTGTAATCTCAGTACTTGGGAGGCTGAGACAGGAGGATCTCAGGTTCAAGGCCAGCCTCAGCCACTAAACTATTGAGATTCTCAATAGCTTAGCAAGACCCTGTTTCAAAACTTAAAAATAAAATAAAAAGGGCTGGGGGTGTAGCTCAGAATTAAAATGCCCCTGGGTTCAATCCACCCCCCAGAAAATATGTTCTAGTAGAGCAAAAGCAGCCATAGACTAAGTGTAAACATATGAGGATGCCTGTTTAAGAAAGGAGTCCACTTTACAAAACCAGGTGTGGAGCCACATGTCCTCTAAATCTCAGCTCACTGACACCCTTTCTGGAGTCTTCCTACACCACGCTGGCCCTATGGAAAGTTCTCCCAAAGAACAGAGTTACATTATCTGACTTTAGTATCTACCACTTGAATTGTAAAGATCTAGCCATACTGAGTCCCGTAGATATTTTTGTTTATAGCAAAAATATAGATATGATATAAATATAGATATGAAATTCTGATTTCCCAAGCAGAAGAATTAAGAAATAGAAAAGGTTATTTCTTGCCAATTAGGAAATGTAAGTGAACTAGAAATAGTTTAAGAAAGTTGTTTTAATTTGTCATATGAAAAACTACATAGGAAATTTAAAAATCACAGTTATGAGGGTAAACTAATTGCCAGTTCTAATTTTCTAATTTGTATTTGCAACTCTGTCAGATTTAAACACACACACACACAACTAGAAAGAAAGACATTTCCTTGGGGTATATAGATGACTTCTGTGCTCATTTATTCTTTAGTGTCTACACAGTAGAAGTAAATGTCAACTGGATCCCAAACACAGGTATGGAGGAGATCAGTATATAAATTCTCGAATCCATGCATTATAAAACACCAAGAATGCATAATCTTTGTTTTTCTTCTAATATATTCCTTTCATATCAGTGTTCTCCCAAAATAAACATTATAAAAATATATAAAATATATTGCCCATTGTTTTTGACATATAATAAGACATTGTTGATTCCCTTAACCAACATTCCAAATTCTATGTGTCTACATAGACAAATATTTTACATTCCAGTAAACTTTATTAGCACACTGCTAATTTCATTAGAAGTGTAAAAAGTATCTCTCCTTTCTATAAATTTATATTTTATATTTCTCTCTTTTATCAAAATGCATATATGGATTTAGATGTGGCCCTGGAGATTTACTAATATAGTAGAAAAATAATTTACTCTCTGTTTCTTAACTGTATAACTGCATTATTACTTTTTAATATCCAGTTGTGATTAACTTTTAAAAGATCCTATGTTATCCCCTCACCCCAAAAAAAGATACCCATGTTTAATCCCTGGGACCTGTGAATGTCACTTTACATGGTAGAACAGGACTTTGCAGATGTGATTAGGGTTCTGAGATGAGGAGGTTATCCTGAATTATGGTCACTAACTGTCATCCCTAAATGCACCCTTTTCAGAGAAAAGCAGAAGGAGATTTCACTGTACAGACACAAGAGGAGAAAGGAGTGCCACTACAGAGGTAGGATGAGAACAAGGGATGCTGGCAGCCCCTCGATGCTGGAGAGGTGTGGAATGCATTCTCCCTGCAGCCTCCGGAGAGTCTGGACCTACCAACACCTTCATTTTGGTCCAGTGCCATTAATTTTGGACTATGTCCTCTGTAAGTGTGACAGAATAATTTTTTTGTTGTTCTAAACAACCAAATTCATGGTAATTTGTTATTGCAACCACAGGACACTTACAGAAGGAGTCACTGAATTTTTATTAAGAATTTAATACTGCAATTGATCTTGATGGCATAAAATAAATCTGAAAACTTGTTTATCATCTTTGATATGTTTACAACCTTGCAGAATATGCAGGGATATCATTGCACAGGGTGATCTTCTTTGGCCCTGAGCATCTCATAGATTCTTAATTAGTATTCTAAAAATTCGAGATCCTATCCACCAATTCATTTCTCAGGGTTGTGTTTGCAGAAAGCAACCTTGAAAAATGAGGTGATATCTTCCTCCAAGATAAGGGGCAGGAGGATTATAAAAGAGCTGAATTCTCTGAGCTCAGTATTCCTCAGCTACAACACCAATCCACTATGCATCTAACCTCCACCAGAGACCCTCTGCCTTACCTATGTGGGACTTGCAGGTTAAGAACCGACACAAGTATGGTACTGATGCTGTGTTCTATGTTGTTAGTAATAAGTTCAAGTGTCCCATGTCTTCTGATAGCATCCATGAAGACTGATTAGTAGCATATATGAAGCTGCGTGGCGGTATTTAGAAATATGCTAGTACTCACAGGACTCATATAGTTGTATTCATGCCTAAGATGTTTTACATTGAAAGGATACCCAAGATCAGCAAGGCAAAGAGACACAGGAGAATTTCAGGTAAAGGTTTCCTTATGCTTTTTTCCCTCTGTGAAGAGAAAATTTTGATCATGAACCTTTATCCAGCAGTAAAAATGCAGAACTATATGTACAATGTTTCTGTCAAGGAAACCCATAGAGACTCAGCACTTAAGGTTTGGGTTGGGGGCTGGTCACACAGCTGCCCTCTGCCAGCATGTACCAACATTGCAGACTCCCGGAAGGAAAGAACAAATTCATTGTAAATCACAATGCTTGTACAAAAGTAAGGCACACTGAGTCACCCTTATCAGTAAAGGGATAGATCAAGCCAAATTCCCAAATGTCAGCCAAGGGCCAACCGTACAAACAGTCCCTTCAACTAGGCTGCCTCTGGCCTGTTAGGTAAATTCATTTCTGCAGAGAAGGGTAAAATCAGATCTTAGACCCCGAGAAGTCACCCATGAAACAAACAATAGTGTATGACAACATATGCAAAACTTCCAACCATTCCACAAATTGTCCATGCCAAAGGCATGCAAATCAGGTATGAATATGATAGTGGGATTTTTCACTGAGGATCTAGAATTTCAGATGGATGTTGAAGGGCAGGAAAAGAGGCAGGAAGTATAAAATCCATACATTTTATTTAATGTACTAACAAAAATCAGTTTTGAAGGGAAATTGTATTACTTATATAGTAAGAATTAGGCAATAAAAATATTTCCATTGAGTAAAAGGACTTGTACCTCAGAGATCATAAATGAGATAAAATATAAATCGGAATGACTCAGAAAGTTGTGGCATTTTTCCAAAGTGAAGGAAGGAAGATACTTATTGTTTCGAAAGTATAATCTCCTATCTAAAACATTTGCAGTAACTAAGGCATTGTTCACTAATAAAAATTACAATGAGCTTTTTTCTACTTTTAAAATAAAATGCTGTTATAGTTTATAAATAGAAAGAATATTAACTTTTAGAAAGAAAAATACAAATTCCTTATTTAAATTTCAGATGAGATACTAAGCCACTAAAGTCAGAAAAATATATCATTAAGTATTTTTTTAGCTTTCCCTGGTAGGGACCATAATCATTTCATTTAAACTTGTTACAAAATTTTTCATGGAAGCTAGTTGAGTAAGAAAGGGAGATAGGAATTGATAGCATGAGGGAAATAAACTGATTTAGTGATCCCTATAGCACCTAATAACTAACTTCTTTTCCACATTCATTCCCAAGGACTTTTTGTACCCCTGAGATTTATATTTTCTCGGTGAATAATTATGATTATATATCTTCTAACATACACATTGAATCCTTTTCAATATTTACATAGTAATTCTTAAATTGAAAATTAATTATTTTTCTCCTGCCTAACCAGTTAGATACCCTATGTTTAGCTTCTTCATGTAAAATAAATTATTTACTTTGGATTGAATCTATTTTTTTGTACTAAAAGTTAAAAGGGGGAAAAATTATTTTCCCCCCTCTAAGCAATTAAGCTTTCATCTCTAATCTTTTTATGGTAATCATATTCTTCTTCTTCTTCAATATGTATAACACAATGGTCTTTTTCTTATATTATTATAAAACTTTCACACTTCTAGGTTTTTTAATATTCTATAATCCCAACTCCCAAAGTTGTTTTTGTTTGCAAGCCACATCACGTCCCTCCTCTAATCACTACCTTCCAGTGGCTTCTCTTCCCACTCGGGATCAGATCCATGTGCACTGTGTGGAGTCTTGTTACTTCTCTGGGCTCATCCCCTCCTACTCTCTAGCCCTCTCCCTCTCTCCAGAGTACTGGAATATTCCAGGCACTCGCCCTCTTCCCCACTATCACTTTCTCTGGAAAGTTCTTACCCCAACATGTGAATCTAAAAGTCCACTCAGTTATCTGATCCAGCCAGCCCGTCTTGGCCAAGCTCTCTAATAAAGTAACATCCCATTTGTCTGTCTTCTTACCTTATCATTTGTCTTTTCTTAAAACCGATACACCACAGGTTTGTTTATTGTACCTTCTACCCCTTCCCCATTAGAATTTAAGCTTGACAGCTCCATGGGATTAAAGGTTTGGGGTTTGTTTGCTTTTTTATTCTTAAGTGCCTGGAGGAATGACTGGCACATGATAGGCATCAGTATACATGGATAAATGAATAAAGAAATGAAGGAATGAATGAGTGAATGAATGAATGAGTCTGACTAAAATTAATGTTTCAAAATCTCTTGTGACTTCCTTCTTTAATAAACCTTCATTGATGCCTATCTCTTCTTTCCTTTCATTCATCATTGTCCACATTATATCCCTTTGCCTTCCAATTTCTTCTAGAACTTGCAGTCATCTATTGTTGAATCTCATTTTCTTTGAATCTCCCCTACCTTTATTTTCTTTATCTTTTCCACAGAGATCTCCAGTTGTTCTGGGCAAGGTTGCCCCTTTTCTCAGCACTCAACAAATATGTTAAATACTTAGCTAGGTACATTCCCTCTTATAGGTATGCCAAAGGATTTAAATATAGGTTATTATTTCTCTTATAGTGAACTTTTAAAACATACAAAAACATCTTGAAGTGTGTCTGTGATAGATATTCCATCTTGAATATCGGTTAATGACGAATGAGCTGTTGATAAACTTGTGAGCATAAAACGAGAAGCCATTTGCCATGAATTGTTGATGGTGCTGCTTTCATTCTGTTTCATCTAGTTTATTTGCAGCTGGTACATCAACTTTTCTACAAATGACTAAACTGTAACTTAATTTATCTCAGACTATAGAAAGTATTTTTAATTACTGCTACATTTGCCTTAATGTTTGTTAAAAAATATTTGGTACATTGGTTTTTGAAATCCGTATATTTTATTTGATCATTTGTTACAAATTTTTAAAACAATTAAACCTGTTTGAAAAACCATGAAAGAAAGAAGTAGAGGTGGTGTAAGATGGTGCTTACAGTGTGACCATTTACCACAAGTCTTTAAGATCCTAGGGCAGATTACGCTTGAAATTATAGTACAAGATATAGAGGAGGGCAGCAGTCAAATGGGATTCTATATGAAAGGGCACTGATCAGACTTAAACTTTCAATCAGGTTTTAAAACTCATCAAAGGTAACATATATTGTCAGTAACACTTCTTGACTTATGCAGTCAAAATCCATCTGAATTATAAAGTGAATTATTAGATCAAACAGTTGTACTACACTATATTTCTAATTATTGAGTTATTTTGTGAAAATGAATTTTCCCTTCTATTTTTTTTGTGGTATGGAGTTTTTAGAAATGAAAAATGGGTCAATGAAATTGCTATTAGGAGATGATAAAAGAATACTTAGCTGACATTACTTGCTACTGTTTTGGTTGGAAGGAGTTTTCTTATTTTTAATACAATATTTAATCACTGAAGAAATGTGTTTATCTAAAACACATTTTCTTTATTAAAGTGAAATTGTGCTGAATGTCATTTTATACATTGCATCATTTTCTTCAAAAGGCTATGCTGTATAAAGTGCAGATTGCAGAATAGTTTTAACTTTTATATGAACATTATTCAAATTTTAAGTGGTCAGGCTGCCACTTTGGACTTAATTTTGGATTGGCTAATTAATTCAAACAAAAAAGATACGTTTAATTACACTCTAAAAACTAAGTTGAGTGCAAACTTGTCCATAGACTAACTTCATCTCTTCTTCCAATCTCAAACTGGTCATAAAACATACTCAAGTAACTTTATAGGTAAATTTTAATTTATTTCTTTCCCTTTGCCCTAATCTTTTACTACTTGGATGAGGAATTTTCCTGCTTCTGTTTCTTCATTTTTAAACAGGCAGAAAAATAGGTCATAGGTAAAAAGAAATTATTAAAAACATTTAAGAATGTAATAAAGCACTGGGGTTTTACATCTGAAGAACATTTTTAATATTAAGTGCTTGAACTTTTTTGAATACTGACTTTTTTGATCCTCATTTGCTTTATTTGTCAAATTGAGAAAATATTTTTTGAGAAGGGTTACTGTGCCTTCCCTCCCTACATCACTAACTAATCTAATGTAAGGAACCTTGAGTAACTCCTCATCTGAGGAGATGTTTTGGGGTCACATGAGTCTCCTACTTTCTTCTGACCACATCTTTTTCAATCTGAACCAGGTGGAGGTGAACTAGCTGAGATTAGCCAATTCTAGTCCTATCAATGACTTTCAGTTTGCAAATGTAATAAAGATATTCTCACTGAAATTTGAACCAGTGAACACAATATGACTGATTCATCTAGCTGGTAGTTTGATAACTAAAAGGTCTTACAAGAAATGGCAGGGAGGAGAGCCACAGTAAAGTCGTGGGCATACCAATGTTATGAGAGAATAAATAAGATTAGAGGCAGTCATTGGATAGTGAGGGAAAGGGAAGACATTTGTAGTGAAGCAGTTCCAATAAAAGTTCACAGATACCCATTGTTCACTTCTTCAAAGGTTCCTTGAATTTGAAATCATGTTCAAGCTTTAATGATGAGACCCATTCAGATTATGTCATATCATGGTAACTTCTTAAAATGTAATATTCACTCTTGTAGTCACTTCTCCTCCACATTATATTCCTTTTTCAAAAATAACTTCTATAAGTTAAGATTATTCTCTGGCTTTATATAAAAAAAGGAAAGAGATACAAATAAGTGCGGATGAGGTTGTGGACTTTTGATGGGAATGTAAAATTGGTAAAACCATTATAGTAAAGTGAATAGAGCTTTCTTAAAGAAATTAAAACAACCCACCAATCCTTCTTTTTTGAATATAGCCAAAGAAATGGAATCAGCAGCTTGAAGAAATATCTGCACTCCCCTACTCATTGCAGCATTACTCACAATAGCCAAAGCATGGAAACAATTTTAGTGTCTGTTGATGGATGATTGCAAAAAGAAATTGTGGCATGTATATGTTCACATCCATATTCATACACACAATGAATTATTGTTTAGCCCTAGAAAAAAGAAAGATATTAAGGATAACCTGACATTTTTGCTAACACGGATGAACCTGGAGGACATTATGCTAAGTGAGATAAGCCAGACACAGAAAGAAAACTGCTGCGAAATCTCACTTATATGTGGAATCTAAAAATGTTGGTTATATAGAAACAGAAAGTAGAATGGTGGTTACTAGGGGTAAGGAGGTAGAGGAGATGGGGAGCTGTTGGTCAAAAGGCACAAAGTTGCAGTTATATAGAATGAGTAAGTCTAGTACAGTGTACACCATGATACCACAGCTAATACTATCTATTGGAAATCTGCTAAGAATATGGATTTCAGACAATCTTACCCCTCCCAAAATAACTGAGTGGATGGATATGTTAATTCACTTGACCATAGTAATCACTTCATTTTGTATAGGCATATCAAAGCATCATACTGTACATCTTAAATATTCATAGCAGCAACAACAAAACCTTATATTCCATGTTATTTTGTTTAGAGTAGACCCCCTTTGGAGGTCTTCATGAGAGATCTGTCTAGTGCTATATGTGTAAGGTGATTTAAATAACTTAACCATTATTAAAATATAAAACTATTTTCTGTTAAGTGACAGTTTCACATCTCAAAGTAAGGATATATTTTAGTCATTTCTGATATCTTTATAACTAATTTAAAATATAACATAAAAATAACAAATAATTTATATACCAACTTAATCAGTAATTCTTCAGAACTTATCAAATCCCAGAACTAGCAGAACTAAAACTACAGTGAACAGACATACAGATATATAGTGAACAGACATACAAAGTCTCTGCTGTTACAGAATGTGAATTATAATAGAATAGAACAGGTTTAAATGATGTCTTTGATTTGAACATCAGCATAAACTTTAAGTAAAGACTAATAAGAAAAGCTATAAAATATTATTTTAAAGTCAAATGTAAGATCTTGCAAGATTGCATTTTTAAATCCTTGCAATCATATAGTTACTTTTTTATACTAGGAAAGAGAGGTATTTATTCTCTTCATGTCCCAGTGGAGTAAAAATTCACAGACCTACTAAAAATAAGTTTCAAAATTGTACTCATGATACATGAATATCAATATTATGTAATATTGACATGTGTCCTATCTAATTTATTTTATTGTTCTAGTAGTAGTAGTATACACCCCAAAATATGATTTGTGGGCTCTGTTTTCTGTCCTTAACTAGCAGTATGACCTTAGACAAAGCTAGTATTATCAATTTTGGTTCCTTTATTATAAAATGAGAATTTAGAATGAATGAAGACAAAGTCTCTTCCAGATCTGGCACTGAAAATATCTCAAAACTAGATTTTTTCTTTGTTATATTCCCTATTTTTATGCTCTTCTGTCCCTGGTGGTAGAGCTGTGCTTATCCATCCTCATCCTTTACCCAAAGCCTCAGTGAACATGGGGTCTCCAGCCCGTGACCCATCATCTCTTTTGCATTCCAGAGTCTGGCATCCTCACAGAGATATCATATCTTTCAGATGCAAAAAAATATTGTAAGGTATTTTTGTGAAAATCCTATGTTTACTCAAAAATAATCTTTCACAAAATTTAAGCTAGTTACTTTCATATAAATGCACATGAGCTCTTAATACAAGTCCAATTCCCCTGAAATAAAGAAACTGAAGTAGAGGTAAAAAACTTGAGTCAAGATAAATATATATTTTAAAGACTTATTTAATTGATGTGTTATGATATAATAATTTGGAATATAAAAATAGCATTAGAGTCATTTCAGTTTTACTTTTATTTTTTATTTTATTTTATTTATTTATTTATTTATTTTTTGCGGTACCGGGGATTGAACCCAGGGGTGTTCTACCTCCGCGCTACACCCCCGGCCCTATTTTTTATACTTTATTTTGAAACCGGGTCTCACGAAGTTGTGGAGGGCCTCACAAAGTAGAGAGAGAGAGACAGGGAGAGAGAGAGAGAGAGAGCTGAGGCTGGCCATGAACCCGGATCCTCCGGTCTCCGCCTCCCAAAGTACTGGGATTACAAGCGTGCGCCACCACGCCCGGCCCATTTCAGTTTTAATATCTGGAAATTTTTATCTCAACTGAAAAGCATCACCATTTTGAATACTTATCAAATAAAATCTGTATTAGTCAGCTACCCAAACAGAATGATTGTGTGTGTGTGTGTGTGTGTGTGTGTGTGTGTGTGTGTGTGTGTGTTTGTATGTATAGACAGAGAGAGAAAGATTTAAGACAAGTCCAAAATCTACAGGATGAATCATCAGGCTGGAGCCCCGGGGAAGGGCTGAAGCTGCAATTCAAGTCCCGAGGGTGCCTGCTGCAGAATCCCCTCTTGCTCAGAGGACAGCAGAATTTTGTTCTGTTGAAGCCTTCTGATTAGACGAGCCCCACCCACATTGTGGATGGCAATCTTTTTTACTCAAAGTCCACTGATTTAAATGTTCACCTCTTCCAAAAACACTGGCATAGAAAACATCCAGAATAATGTTTATCCACACATCTGGAGATCCTGGTCCAGACACAGGAAATTAAGTATCCAAAACCCAGCACTATTCTTTCATTTCATAATTTAATTCTGTCTTTTACCCCTGCAAGTTTGGTGACATTGCTAGAAGTTAACAAGTGTCAGGGCCAGAAATCTACTTCAGGTCTATCAGTCTATTGTCACCATTGTCTGGGCTGGTAAACCCCACAGTGTGAAACTGCATTATTTACTTTAATTTTTTCATTATAATCACCATTTATTTTCTCATCTGAACTTGTAATAATTTTGTCAAAAGACACCCATTAAATATTTGATTTAAGAGGATTTACACTAAGTACACTAAGTCTGTTCTTTCATTTGATAAAAAGGTACCAAGATTAAATCAATCTAGGACCATTGATATCTCTAATACTATTTTCATAATCAAAGCTATAGTTCTCCTGAATAACAGCCCCTACATTACAAGTACTAAGACTTTTGTAATCTATTAGTACTCTACTTTCAACTTATCTTTGCAATCTTTTTTTGTGGTACTGGGGATCAATCCCAGGGCCATTCTACCTCTGAACTACAAACCCGGCCCTATTTTATATTTTATTTTGAAATAGTGTCTCACTGAGTTGCTCAGGGCCTCGTTAAGTTGCTGAGACTGGCCTCAAACTTGTGATCCTCCTGTCTCAGCCTCCCAAGTACTAGACTTACAGGCATGCACAACCATGCCTGGCTTGCAATCATTTTAAAAAATATACTTTCATTGGCACATTGTAATTATACATCATAGTGCGGTTCAATGTGATACAAACACACATGCACACAGCACTTGGTGTCATTCACTCTGAATCCCCCCAGCCCCCTGCTCTCCATACATGTTAGAAGATTGGTAATGAAACCTTTGTATATGGACATAGCATTATTTGAACTGTTCCCTTCCTCAGGTCTCGTTTTCCCCTCCCCACCTCCCTCCCCCAACCCCCTTCCTCTGTTCTACTGTTCTCTCTCCTCATTTATCTGAAGTCCCTTTGTTTTCTGTTTTCTTTCTAGCTTCCACATATAAGAGAAAGCATGTGACCCTTGACCTTCTGCATCTTACTTGCTCCATGTTGTCCTGTCTCAGATCAGAAAATACTTACCTGGTTAACTCAATAGGTGTCACCAAGGAGACCCAGGAGGAAAGGATAGTGAAATATTACCAAAGCCTCTAGTTTGCCTCACCAATTGATAGTACAGAATCATCAACTTTTAAAGTAATGTTATATATATATATATATATTTTTGGTTGGGGGGGTACCGGAGATTGAACCCAGGGGCATTCTACCTTCAAGCTACACCCCCGGCTCTATTTTTTATCCTTTATGTTATGTAAGTCTGTGAATAGTTTCTAAAAGCAATATATAGGTCTTTTTTAAATTATTTATTTCTTTTTTTTATTGGTGCATTGTAATTATACATTTAATAGGTGTCAGGTTAGAAGAGTCATACATGCACACATTGCCCATTTAGCCCTCCCTCAAATCCCATCCCGTTCCCTCCCCGTTCCCTCCCTTTAGTGCTTTGCACAGTGATTTGAGTTTTATAAGTTTGGATATATTCCTCATGCGCTTTAGTGTGTTACCCTCCACCCCCCTCCCAACTCCCTCAGTTAGGTCATCTTCTTTGTTTATCTAAATCTTTCACCTTCTTTGTTTGGAGTCCCTTCTAAGTCTCCTCCTCTCTAGCTTCCACATATTAAGGCGGACATCCGACTTTTCACTCTTTGTGCCTGACTAATCTCACTTAGCATAATGTTCTCTAATTCTTTCCATTTCCCTACAAATGATGTAATTTTGTTCTTCTTTATGGCTGCATAAAATTCCATCGTGTACATATCCCATAGTTTTGTAATCCATTCATCTGTTGATGGACACCTTGATTGGTTCCAAAGTTTGGCGATTGTGAATTGTGCAACTATAAACATAGACACACATGCATTGGTCTGGTAGTTTGGTTTCTGGTCTTTTGGGTAGATGCCTAGAAGTGGTATTGCTGGGTCATATGGTAGGTTCATTCCCATTCTTCTGAGAATCCTCCACACTGTTTTCCAAAGTGGTTGCACTAATTTGCACTCCCACCAGCAGTGTATTAGAGTTCCTGCTTCTCCACATCCTCGCCAGCATTTGTTGTTGTTTGTGTTTTTAATGTTTGCCATTCTTATTGGGGTTAGGTGAAATCTCAGGGTAGTTTTGATTTGCATCTCTCTGATTGCTAATGATGTTGAACATTTTTTCATACATTTATGAGCCATTTGTATTTCTTTTTCTGTGAAGTGTCTATTTAGTTCACTTGCCCATTTTTTGATTGGGTTATTCACTTTTTTAGTGGTAATTTTTTTTAAGTTCTCTGTATATTCTAGATATTAGTCCTCTGT
>PVJS01034986.1:0-21256 GCA_004027185.1 Glis glis
GAGATAGAGAGAGAGAGAGAGAGAGAGAGAGAGAGAGAGAGAGAGAGAGGGAGAGAGAGAGAGAGAGAGAGAGAGAGAGAGAGAAAGAGCTAGCTGAGGCTGGTCGCGAACTCGGATCCTCCGGTCTTCGCCTCCCAAAGTACTGGGATTACAAGCGTGCGCCACCATGCCCGGCCTATTTTTTATTCTTTATTTGGAAACAGGGTCTCACTAAGTTGCGGAGGGCCTCACTAAGTAGCTGAGGCTGGCCACAAACCCAGATCCTCCGGTCTCAGCCTCCCAAGTACTAGGATTACAAGCGTGCACCACCACGTCCTGCTGACTCCAGCCCTTATTTTTTATTGTGAAACAGGATCTCACTAAGTTGCTCAGGCTGGCCTTGAACCCATGATCCTCCTGTCTCAGCCCCCCAAGTATTGGGATTACAGGTGTGTGCCACCAATTCCAACTGATAGTTATTGTAACACCCATGTTGGCTGAGCACCAAGCCAGTGCTCCTATGTCCTGGTGCATTTTATCCACACCTTGGCCAACAAGGCAGGGATGCTAACTGGTTCCACTCCATGAAGGAGGCAAACAAGGCACTGAGGAAGATAGAGCCATCTTCCCCTGCCCATGTTGGCTCAACGCTCTGTCCGTGGTGGAGGCCCATGAGGGGGAGGGATGGGGCTGCAGATTTGGGCTGAATCAGGCCCAGCCTGGCTACCTGCTAGTACCTCGATGATGGAGGTGGCGGAAGAAGCTGTGAGGAAGCGCAGGGCGAGGGATGTGCCACAGCCCGGGCTACTGGCTGATTCCAGAGTGAAGGGATCGTCTTGGCCTTTCTTCTGCTCATTCCACTCCCCCAGTGTAGGTGGAAAGGAGGAATCTATTTTTTGAGGTCTTCCTCCTGCATTCCACGTGAATGCAGAGCTGGGGGCTCTGATGGCATATCCATTCCCATCAACTCCAAGCCCAAGATGAGGCAGCCAGGGTGGCCAAGAGGCTAGGGCACACAGAAGCGCTCCGTCCCCGTCTCCACTGCCCTCACTCTGTAGTCAAGGCCTGTTTGCCCCTTACTACAGTGGGTGATGTTGAATCACATGAATCAACGAAGGGTCATACTGATCCTGAGTTAGATGCCAGAGCCTAAAGCTTTACCCCCAACCACCTCTGCTTAAATCTCTCAACTTGTGCACAGGTTGCACAGTACACATATCACAAGACTGCATACAACAGCCCTGAGACTATCCTCAGAGAAGTCTTTTTGGACCAGAGCTACTGATTCCACCCTTCTCGACTCTGGGACCTCAATCTCTTCTTTCTATAGCGTTTCAGATGTCCCCAGTGTTAAACAAACCAAACGTAACTGGTCCAGTCTCCTCTGGCTTCTGTCCCAAGTCTTGGGCAAACACCTTGAAGGAGTGATCTACCTTGCAGAGCCCCTCATCTCCCACTTTCTCCTTGGTCCCGGGCTTTCCTCTAAGATCACTGCCCAAGGCCACTCCTTTCCTTTACCTCTCCGTGGCAGTGACCTTTGGAGATTGCTGGAAACCTCCCCTCATGCTGCAGGAACATTCTAGGGACTCTCCTACTTCTCTCTGTCTTCTTCCTCCCATCTCAGAAACATGGTCTTCCCAGTTGGATGTGGTGGTGCACACCTGTAATCCCAGCATTAGGGAGGCTGAGACAGGAGAATTGTAGGTTCAAGGCCAGCCTCGGCAACTTAGCAAGACCCCCAGCAACTTAGAAAGACCCTGTTTCAAAATAAAAAGGTCTGGGGGTGTAGCTGAGAGAGAGAATGCCCTGGGTTCAATCCCCAGTACCAAAAACAAAAAAAAGAAACATGGTACTCCTCCTTCAAGCCCCAACTCGGGCATCACTGACTTGTGCTATCTTCCCCAAGCCCTGTCCTGTGGGCCTGTTTCTTCAGTTGCTCTCCTTCTGTCCATCTCAGCAAGGCAGGATGAAACTCCCCTCCCAAGTCACAGCCTAATCAGATGGAGCCTGAAGGCAGTCAGACTGCCCAGATGGGCACAGAAGGAGCTGCCTGGAAGCCCAGAGGCTGGGGGGAGGGGTTACAGGAACCTTGTACCCTTGGCTTCTCCTCCCACCTGGACCTGCCATTCCACCCCTACCCCAATTCCTTGACAACTGTGAGATGTCATCTTTCGCCCCTTCCCCCTCCCTCAGCCAAAGGTGACAAACCAGTAGGCCACAACACATTTCGTTCGACCTGCCATACTTTTTGAAAGTTTCATTTAGCTGCTATCATTTAAAAATCAGAAGATTTTGCTTAAGAATCCAACATTCTAGTTTCTTTTGAAAAATCAGAAGATCTGGTGACGCCAGGTCCACATTCCTGCAGGGTGACAACCACTGGAGGCTGGTGTCCGCTGTTTCTTTCTGTAGTGCTCGTGCTCTGGTTTCTGAAGTTCTAAGCCTCCTGATTGCAACTGCCACCTGCATCAGCCGCATGGCTTCTAAACTGTATCATTGCACTACACGGTCCAGCAGGGAAAAACAAAAACGAGGCTGAGTAGGGGCTGTTCTGTTTGACCCTCCCATTGCCCACAGAAAAGGGCAAGTAAGAAGGCAGGGTGGAGTCCCAGTTGGGAATTCCTTTCCAGCCTCTCTCTGGTCACAGTTTATTGCTAGTAGCAGCCAGGCTCCACACGTGTCCTGTGCTGGCTCAAGCCTGCCTCTGGGGAACAGCTGCTGCAAACACAGAGCCTGCTGTCGGTTTCTCCCGGCGACTCCACATCCTATCGGAGTTGGGCCCGAGGCCTAAGGTTTTGTCCTGAGCCTGAGTAGCAGTGGAGCCTGTAGGTAAGGGCCTCCTTACTGTCCAGCCAATTCAGCTGAATGTACACCAGGGGGTGGCAGCCTTGTCACAGTCCAGCATGATGTTGAGCACAGTGCAGGGGGCCCCGCCCACAGACAGGGTTATGCGGGAATCCACACGGTATTTCACAGTGTTCAGGCCGCCCTCCCGGTCCACCTTGAATTGCTCCTGGGAAGGAGAAGAGGAAAAGACATGAACTCAGGGCATCATGGGTGCCAGCTGTCTGCTGATCTCAGGGCCTCATCGTTGGAGGTCCTGATCCTATGATCCCCAGTAGGAGAGGAGGAACCTGAAGCTCAGAGAAGTAAAATCTTTTGCCCAAGGTTGCATCCCATTAGTAAGCAAGAAAGCAAGGTTTTTTTGTTGGACTAACATGCCTTGGAGGGAAGATGTGGTGTGAGGGCTGGGGACCCCTGGCCCACAGGTCTGACTGGGATTCTGGCACCTTCAGCTAATCCTCTCCCCCCCTCAGCCTGCACGGACTCTGAAGTCTGGGCTGACCCACAGTGCCCAGGCTGCCCATGGCAGCAAGCATAACAGGACATGGTGCCCAAGCAGAATGCCCACTGACTGGCACAGGCCAAGCAGGGGCGAGCAGGGCTATTTAGACTCAAAGAGAACATGGTGAAATTCTCAGGCCTGTTGGTTCCCCATATCACCACCTATCTATCCCTGATGAGGAGACCAGTCAGCACCTGTTTTTGAGCCGCGATGCGCTTCTGGTCCCTCTTCCGCCAGGCTGGGTCATGCAGGTGGCGAAATGTCTTGTACCCAGTTGTGATTCTTGAGGGGCGGAAAAGCTAAGGAGACCAAAGGAAGTGGGGTGTCAGGCCACCCCTCCTGGAGCCTTGGCCCTCACCACTAGCTCCTCTAGGGTCCCTCTGCCTGCCAGGAGGCCACAGACAGGGGCTCATACTCCCATCCTGCAGAAGAGGAGACGAGGTCCAAAGGGCAAAGAACTGGTTGGATAACCACCGCAAGTCAGGGTCAGGGCAGGGATAGGAACCAGGGCCATGTCCAAACTCTAGGAACTTCTCTACAGGAAGAAAAGGGAACCTCAGGCAGCCACACTGGCTGAGGGGGCGGCAGAGCCCTGGAGGGAGCCTTACCTGGAGCCCAGCTCCTTTGATGCGCCGATAGAACTCATCGTCCTCACGGCCCCAGCCCCAGAAGCGGTTGGACATCCCGTTGCACTGACACAGAGACAGGGAACATCTGTCACCTGCCCCTTCCTCCTAGGGGTCTACTTTGGGTATACACTTGGAAGAACCCAGCCTGGGCCCCAAAAAACAGTCTCCCCTTTCCTCCTCTCCCTCCCTGGCTGTTCCAGATGAACACGATGCTTGCAGGTCCCTCCACCTTTGTAGTATTTGGGACTAGGACAGGTCAACTCATCCCAGTCCCTCTCCCCATCCTAACAGGCCTTGACCTTGTATGAAATGATCAGAAGGGACCTCTTGGGGTGGGTGCTGATGGGCAGAGGTGCTGCCTGATTTCCGCCTTGCCCTCTTGCTCTCATTTGTCCTGAAGTTCTCCAACCTAGCCCTTCCTGTGTGTGAGAGGGACAGCTGTGCTCTGAGACTACACCTATTTTTGCACCTTGCTCAGGAGCTTCACTGACATAAAGCTGGCTTGAAGAGGAGAGCAGGAGCCCCAGGCCTAAGCCACTAGGTTCTTCTCACCTGCCCGCCCCCCCCCCCCAGTGACTGACTCAGGGACAGACCAATCAGAGCCAGTGTGGTTTCATTCGGGGACTCCTGTCTGGGCTATTGGGGAAGGAGGGGCTCCATCTCCCACCAGATTTGGGCTTAGAGTGATGCAGGTTGTAGCTTCGACAAAACCTTTGCAGAACTGTGCATCTGAAAATGAAACCTCATGCAGGAAAGGTCAAGCTGAGCTGAGAGATGGGGAGAAATAGCACCCTGGTGACATTGGCTAAGAGGTGGGCAGGGTATACCTCAAGCCAGACCCTCGCCCAGCCCTACTTTTCAATTGTGAGACAGCACACCCCCCGTTTTCTGAAACTAGCTGACATGGGGTTTCTGTTGTTGCAGCAGAACCCAGCCTAGCTGACTTGCTCACTCCTATTCCTCTCTCATGTCTTTGGCTGCTGCTGGGTCCCCTGCTAGGCCTGGGCAGGAATCCTTATGCTGGGCCCCAGGAGAGCTGCTCCATCCTTCCACCTGCCTCCCCCCGGGGCAGGGGGGCACCCCAGCTCTAAGCAGAACAGGCTGTGAGTCTGGAGTTCAGGGGAAAGTTCTGGGTTCTGGGCTGGGAATACAGGCCTCACCAGCTGGTAGTGCTGCTTGGAGAGCAGCAGGATGCCACCCACGTAGGTCTTGTAGTGGTAGAGAGGGTGGAGCTCCGGGGAGGCCACATGGAAGGGCCCAGCCTCAGGGAAGCCATAGTCCAGCTCCTCGTTGAGAGGGAGCAGGTCCACATCGTGCATGGCAATATAGTCCGTGCTGTTGCTGCTCTCCAGGAAGCCCACGTTGATGAGTGCTGCCCGGTTGAACCTGTGCAGGGCAGTTGAAGCTGGGTGGGGGGCAGTGAGCTTGCTCACGGCTGGCTCTGCCCCCAGCTCAGCTTCTTCTCCACACACACCCCACCCCTAGGGTGCCCTGCTGCCCCCAGCCCAGCACTGACTTCACCCCATGGGGCTGTCCCTTCCAATCATGGCATAAGTGTTTACTGAGCACCTGTTATGTGCTGGAAATTACTAGAAACTGCACTGGAAGATGTAGCAGTGAGAAAACAAAGCCCCGTCTCAAGGAACTGCCAATCCAGTAGGAGGAAACAAGTAAATAAGTAACAGGCAGATGGAGGTGTGGGCTGTGGGGAAAAGCCAAGCAAGGTGAGGAGGGTGGAACTCGCCGCGGGGCAAGGGCAACTATTCTCTAGACAAGGCTGTCAGAGAGGGCCGGAGTGACAGAGCAATGTTTGAGTAGAAACCTGAAGGCCTGAGAGAATGAGCGGGAGGAAAGCCGGAAGAACGGGGCTCCGAGCAGAGGGGAGGCCAACTGCCAAGGCCCAGGGCCAGAGCAGACCCGCGTGGCCGGCAGAATGAAGGGAGTGAAGGGGATGCGGCAGGGGCTGACGGAGCTGACTGTGCAGGGCCTGCGGCCGGTGAAGGACTGGGGCATTACGGGGGCGGGAGTGCTGGGTGTGGAGCCGCGGTGTGAGGTGCTGACTTGTTTCAGCAGGATCGCTTCAGTGGGTGTGTTGGAGCAGGGGTGGAAGAAAGGAGACCAGTAGGGAGGCGAGAGGTGACAGAGGCCTGGCTTGAGGAGGAGCAGTGAAGATGGTGAGGAGTGACCGGTTGTGTTTTGCTGATGGGTTGATGCTATGACAGAAAGAGTAGGTGAGCCAGGCATGGTGGCACACACTTGTAATCCTAGTACTTGGGAGGCTGAGACAGGAGGATCACAGGTTTGCAACCAGCCTCAGCTATTTAGTGAGACCCTGTTTCAAAATAAAGAATAAAAAAATAGGGCTGGGGTGTAGCTCAGAGGTAGAATGCCCCTAGGTTCAATCCCCAGTACTGCAAAAAAAAAAAAAAAAAGTAGATGAAGATGACTCTAAGGCTTTTTGGCTTGAACAACTAGAAGCATGGAGTTTCCATTTCTTGAAATGGGAAAGAGGCCAGGGGCACCAGTTCTGGGATGGGCAATTAGGAATTCAGCTGCGATTATGCTAAGCTCAAGCAACCCGAGACCAGCAAATGGAGGGGTTGCATAGGTGATTGGACGTGAGTCTGGAGCTCAGGGTAAAGGTCTGAATCCCGGGCTGGGAATACAGACTCAGAAGTCAGTAGGGATTTAACGCTATGAGCCTGGTTGAGATCCCCAGGGAGAGACTATATCTATGAAAGTGGGGATACCCAAGCACCGAGTCCCAAGGAACACTGATGATGAGACACTGGAGAGATCAGGAAGAATTGTCAAAGGAGATGAGCAAGGCTGGCCGGCGAGGACAGAGGAGAACGAGAGTACCATCCCGGAAGACAAGCAGAGGTGTATGAAGAAGGAAGAAATGCTGCTGACAGCTGGCAGGATGAAGGCTTGGAATTAACAAAGTGGAGGTCATCGGTGATCACAACAAGGGCTTTTTTCAGTGTCATAATGGAGGGAAATGGCCGGGCGTGGTGGCGCACGCTTGTAATCCCAGTACTTTGGGAGGCGGAGACCGGAGGATCTGGGTTCGCGGCCAGCCTCAGCTCTCTCCCTGTCTGTCTCTCTCTCTCTCTCTCTCTCTCTCTCTCCTTAATGAGGCTCTCCACAACTTCGTGAGACCCGGTTTCAAATAAAATATAAAAAATAGGGCTGGGGGCGTAGCGCGGAGGTAGAACACCCCTGCGTTCAATCCCCGGTACCGCAAAAAAGAAAAATAAAAAATAATAATGGAGGGAAATGTCTGAGTGAAATAGGTTCAAGGGAAAATGAAGGAAGAGAAAGGAGTTTTGCTACAAAGGAGAGCAGAGAAGTAGGGTGATAGCTATGGGGGATGTGGGATAAATGGAGTCTTCCCCCCCCTTTTCTTTTTAGAGGGAACCTATCTTAGTATGTATGTGTGTACTGATGTGAATGCTCCAGGAGAGAGAAAAAAAACAATTATGCAGGAGAGAAAGGGGTCAACTGCTGGAGTGCTATCCTCAAGCGGGAGGGAGAGGGGTCCAGTGCTACCGTGGGAGAGCTGGCCCGGAGAGGCCATCCCTGGTATCAGGCAGGAAGCTAAGAGGTGAGTGATGGTGATGGACTGAGGGAAATTCTCTTCCAATTGGTTTCATTTTCTCAAGTCAGAAGCAAAGTCATCAGCTGAGAGTGAGGACGAGGAAGGAGTGAGGAGAGGAGGACTGGAAGGAGTGAGGAGAGGAGGACTGGAAGGCTGCTGTGGATGGAGTGGAAGAAAACGAGGCTTCAAGCAGGACCAAGAACCTTCTCGGGTCAGGGTTCAATGGCAAGGAGATGAGCAACATGGCCGTGCATGTTGCTAATTAGGGGCAAGGGGGCTAAGGATGGATGCGAGGGAGTGATTTAAAGGTGGACCATGGGTTGCATAAGCAAAAAGAAAGGATGAGGAGGGTGGGCAGCGAAAAGGCAGGAGGACCCATGGACTCACAGGCCAGGTGGAGTCCAGGAATCATTGGAGTCCACTTTCCAGTGGGAGTAAGTTGGAGGGAAGCGAGGCAGGGGTAGGAGTGGGAGATGCTTGGATGGTGGTCATGGAGGGGAGTAGTTTGGGGTAAGGACAAGGATTTTAGCATAATACTAGTCTACGGGAAACTGAGGGACCCTCCCTTTCCCTAATCTCCTTGGCTGATCACCAGCAAGTCTTGTATGCATTTTCTTTTCTTTTTTTTTTTTTGTGGTACCAGGGATTGAACCCAGGGGCATTCTATCTCTGAGCTACACCTCCAACCCTATTTTATTTTTTATTTTTGAAACAGGGTCTCACTAGGTTGATGAGAGTCTCACTACTTGCTGAGGCTGTCCTTGAACCTGTGATCCTCGTGTCTCAGCCTCCCAAGTACTAGATTACAAGCATGTGCCACCACACCCAGCTTGTCTGCATTTTCCCTACATCACTTGTCTCTATCTCTTTCTACCATGCTGGCCAAGCCACCTCCAATGACCAAGCCATCTCTGATGACTGGTGTCCCCACTCCTTATCTTGTCCTTGTAGTGTGTGTGTATGTGTGTGTGTGTGTTACTGGAAATTGAACCCAGGGGGTGTTCTACCTCTGAGTTACACGCCCAGCCCTTTTTATTTTGAGACAGGGTCTCACTAAGTTGCCATAAGCTGGCCTTGAATATGCGATCCTCCTGTCTCAGCCCCCCAAGTACTGGGATTACAGGCGTGCACCACCATGCCCAGCTTTGTCTTGTTATAATTTATTCCACATACAGCAACCAAATGATCTTTCCAAAACAGAAAGATCAAGGCCCTTCCCAAAGATCCCTGCCATACCCAGGGAGTGGGGTCTACCCCCCCTCCCCAGCCTCTGCCCTTGGTGGCCTCTCACAGGCCTGAATCCTTCAGGAATTGGGAGCAGGTCCTGAGAGGCCTGGGCAGGTGAGGTACTGGGAAGAGGGTGCTGGGTCAGGAGGGGAGGAAAGGAGACGATTCCTACCTGAAATGATCCACCTGATTGAGCACATAGATGTGGTGCTGGATCTTCTTCCGGCTCAGGAAGCTGTGCATGTGGGGCACAAAGACCAAGAGCTCCTCGAAGCGTTCTCGAAAGGGCACCAGAACTGCCAGGCGGTGGGGGCCCCAAGACACATCTTCTTCCCAGTGCTCAGGGGGAATCTCGGGGGGACAGGCCCGGGGTGGACCTGGAGTCTCCTGCCCTTGTCCTCTGGCTGCCCGGGCCACATCACCAGAGCAGCTGAGCTGCAGCCAGAGCAGGGAGAAGAACCCCAATAAGAGACAGGCAACGAAGAGGTGGAAGACGGAGCATTTCCGGGGGAGGCCGCTGGGGAGCAACCTGGACCTGAGATGAGAGCAGGGTTAGGATCAGAAGGGTAGGACCAAGCTTGGGCCCTCTGACAGACCCCTGCTATGGCTTCCCCATGCATAGGGCACACGTGACTGGTCTATCCCAAGTGCCTGGAGTTTAGTGAAGAAGCAACTTTAATGTTTGTGCTCATGCTACTACCATACATCAGAATTCTACTTACCTCTCTAGGTCCTGCCCATGCCACCCTACCTCTGGGACACTCTCTGGCCACTCCCAGATCGCAGAGCTGTCCCAGTTCCTCAATGCTCGCTTACTTTTTGTGAGTGAATCCTGGTCAGTTTACAAACTACTTGAGAGCAGGGACAAGGGTCCTTGTCTCTTGTACTTGCCCCTTCCAAGGACTAGTGGCTCAATGTCCTGAGCCAACAGCAGGGGCCCTGCTTAGAAAGATGCAACCCACTGACTTCCATACCTGCTCCCCTGTTCATTCAACCCAGCAGAAACCTTGGCTTTGTCCCACTTCTTGGGCTGACCAGAAAGCTCCCCAAGACAGGG
This sequence comes from Glis glis, assembly GCA_004027185.1. NCBI lineage: Eukaryota > Metazoa > Chordata > Mammalia > Rodentia > Gliridae > Glis > Glis glis. The sequence goes on from PVJS01034986.1 coordinate 9,840, forward strand.
ATGTATGCTCACATGAATCCCAGGTGAGACAACCAGTATTTACTCAGGGAAGGTCAGACCTTCTCCCAAAACAATGCAAAGCCCAAATGGACAGTGGCAGTTCACTGGATGAGTCTCAAACCTTCAGTCTCAGAGGCAGCCTGTGAGATGAGATGAGAAACAGAAGAGGGGAAGAGAGACAAGGGCTGGGTACAGCACACAGGTTCATTTCAGAAACTGGACCAGCGGCTGAATATCTGACATGGGGGTGATGCTGGGAGACTTCTTTTTAGATTAGCAAGAAGGAGAAACAAGTGGAATTCACTCAATTCCTTTGTCCCTCCTCTGGAAGTTCCTGAGGATACTAGAAAAGGAACTGAGAAATCCAAGAAGGAAGCTTCCTTCATAATCTTCTCTCTCCCCCTCTCCAAAAAATAATCTACAAAGGAATATACTTTATAACTTCTTTTTTTGTGGTACTGGGGATGGAAACCCAGGGGCATTCTACCTCCAAGCTCTACTCCCAGCCCTATTTTTTATTCCTTATTTTGAAAAATGGTCTCACTAAGTTGTGGAGGGCCTCACTAAGTAGCTGAGGCTGGCCTTGAACCTGTGTTCCTCCTGTCTCAGCCTCCCAAGTACTGGGATTACAGGCGTGCATCACTGTGCCAGGCTTCTGACATGCCCTTTCTTATTTTATCTGCCTAGAAGTCCCCTGCCTATCCTTCAGGGCCAGACTCCAATGTCATGGCCAGCACTGCTCCCCACCATGTCCCTACCAGGTTCCCTCCTTTGTGTTCCCATGTCTGGTACTTCTCTTTTTAAAGCACTTACTTGTAATAAGCCATGACCTTGCTTGTCAGACCATGTCAGATTCATATCTGTGGACCCAATACACACCAAAGTGCAGAGGGCTTGCTAAGTGAGCTAAAGGAAGGGTTAAAGCAGTCTAGGCATGCTTTAAATCACACATTAGAGTCAGACCAATGCCTACCTTTCTCTAGAAACACAACTGCCAATAAGGAAGCTGGCAGCCCTGAAGCAAGGATCAGGTCTCACATGCAGCTGAACCCTCACGTGGCTTCTGACTTACCCCCCACTGTCCTGTGGCGGTGGTGGTCTCCACTGGGGAGGGGTGGAGCAGAGTCTTGCAAGTGGCCTGGGAAGGTTGGAACCTCTATAGGGTCTCTCTCGCCCTCTGGGCTCTTTCTGGGGTTGGGGTAGAGACTGGAAAGATGGACATGGGGTAATATCCTTCCTTTTAGGGGAAGAAGCAGTGACCATTAGCCAGGGGTACGGCACGGACTGGGCATTCCACGTACTTTCCCATGCTGTTCCCTCGATACAGCTTGCCCTTCTTACCAGGATCATGTCCCCATGGGCACTCTCACCCTGTGTTCCAAGGACCCAAACCACTGACCAACTGAATTGAGCCCCAATCCCAATCCCTCATGGAAATGTAAATGGAGAACAGCTGCTCTTGGTGTCACCGCACCAGGTTCCAGCTGACTGCAGCTCCAGAACTGCAATCCCAGCTGTGCCCAGACTCCAACCATCCTAACGCTCTTGAGTAATCCAGATGAGGCTTTGTCTTCATCACTCATTGCCCAAGACTAATAAGAGGTGACTTCAAACTCCAAAGCCAGCACTCAATTACTACCCTACCCTGCATTTGTTTCATGGATCTTTGTAGCCCTGTGTCAAAAGCACAGAACAGACATCAGTAAATTTTTCTGAGAACAGTTATGGAAAGGGATAAGGAAATGGAAATGCTCCTTCATTCCCTTTCCTTTTTTTCTCTCATACAAACATTAGTGGTATAAGATGTGAATACTCAGCTGCTCTGGCTACAGTACGTCAGAAGTGCAAAGGTGACTGGAAGATGACTCTTGAGCCTCCTCTGTGCAAGGCACAGTACCAAGAGTTTTACACATATGATCTCCTTTAATCCTCATACAGCCCTGCCAGTAGATACTATGATCCCTATTTCAGAGATGAAAGACTGATGTCAGGACAATTAAGTGATCTGTTTCTGATCACTTAGCTATTAAACAGGATTCTTGCCCAGGCCTGACTCCACAGACCATGCCTTCTGTTATATTTCTATCTTCTCATTTCATTGCCAAGTTTGAAAACCCTCCAAAGAAAAGAGCTATGGCCACTACATTCCAGAGTCATATAGCACCTAACAAACTTAAAAGACATAAATGGAGCAGGGTGTGGTGGCCCACACCTGGAATCCCAGTACTTGGAAGGCTGACACAGGAGGACTGCAGGTTCAATATCAGCCTCAACAACTTAGAGAGCCCCTCAGTAACTTAGTGAGACTCTGTTTCAAACTAAAAATATAAAATAGGTCTGGGGATGGAGCTCAGAGGTAGAATGCCCCTGGGCGACATAAAGGAAATGAGTTATTACTCACTGTGGGTAGATTCACTATCCTGTGTTCTGAGGGGTGAGGGAGAATTTGAAGGGCACATGTCAAGATCGAAGTGTAGGTGCCCCCCCAAACCAAGGCAGCCAAATCGCTTCCCCTATTCTGTTTTAATGGGAAACATTATTAGCTAAAGTCTGGGCCAAACTCACACCTAACACATGGAGCAGGCCCCATGCAAGTACAAGGGCACTGGAAATGAACTGTTACGTGAGGAGTGGCTAGCCAGGCCGAGCATCCGAAACTTCTTTCTGGTGTGTTCTGGGCTGGCAGCAAAGTATGGGGAGGCATGAAGGAGAGAGGATAGGTTCTGAGGTTTTAGAGATGTGATGGGAAGGCAGAGGTAAGAGAAACGGGATAAAAACTCACACCGATCAGGGAAAGACTGAAAGACAGGGGTCCACTGCAAGAGATCAAGGGAGTCAGAGACCCACACGAAGGGAGAAAGAGATGGACCAGTGAAGAAAAAACACAAAAAGGCACAGAAGACAGCGACTGCAAGGACAGGAACAGAAATTCACAAAGGGAGATTAACGGAGAAAATGCCAGACAAACGCGCGCGGAGTGACAGAGAGTGGTAGAGACAGATCCAAACGGAACGCCAGTGACCCACAACGAGAACCACAGACCCTCAGAGAGACTCGCAGAGACGCAGACAGGACGGCCTCGGGTTCCTAAACTCCTCGGGCAGCCCGGTACGGAGCTACACCGGGAGGACGCGCTCCGGGCCGGTCGCCGCCGCTCACCTGCCGTCCTCCCAGGGCAGCAGCGCCGCTTTCCTCCGAGAGGGGAACATCGTGGGAGGAGGCGGCGGCGCATGGGGCTCGAGCTCCCAGCCCCGCCGGCCCGGCCTCCGGGGCCTACGCGGCGCCTCCGCCTCCCGCCCCGCCCAGGCCGGAGCGCCCCGCCCCTCGGTCCGCCGGGTCCGTCGCTCCGGCCGCGCCGGCTGCTCCCGGGGCCGCCGCCGCCAAGGTTCCGCTGGCCGAGCAGCACGTGGGCGCTTCCCCGGCCTCGCTGCCTCCAGCGACCTGCTAGACGTCCGGAGAAACGGAGGCCCCCGAGGCCAAAACCCACCCAACAAGCCACTGGGCTGGAACTGGACTTGGGCTCCACACTTTCAAACCAGGGTTCTGGGATAATGAGCATCTTCCTCTTCCCGAGGAAAGGCGAGCGCGACGCCTCCGTGCTTATCAGCCCAGGGGGTATGTTCTTCCTGTACCCGAGTCTGGAAGTGCAAGGCCCAGCTCAGGACTCAGTATTGGGTTATGTCGACTACTTCCCAAATAGTAATTAGGATCTGGGCTCTGAAAACAGATTGGGTTTGAAACCCCGCTGTGCCAATTAAGCTGTGATTGGGGGCAAGCCATAACCTCTCGGTGCAGTTGAGCTAATAACTGAAGAAGGGAATGGGGGAATGAGTTCCTATATATGTCCTGTCACAATGGAATTTAGCTGTCACCCCCCACCCCTACGGCCTGGCAAAAGAGAACAGCAAAGTCGTGAGACTTGATCTACTCTGCTCTTCCAAGCAAATTAAGTTTTCTAATAAATAGATAACATCTAGTAAATTCTTACTATATGCCTGTCATTGCGCTCTCTCTCTCTTTTTTTTTTTTAATGATGGTACTGGTAGAACCCAGGGGCGTTCTACCACTGAGCTATACCTCCAGCCCTTCTTTTTCTTTTGAAACAGGGTCTTGCTAAGTTACTGGGTGTTGGCTTTGAGCCTGGGATTCTCCTGTCTCAGCCTCCCACGTACGAGGAGATATGCCCATGTTCAGCTGATTGCTCTAATTTTTTTATTACTGGTATTGCATTCAGTCCTTGAGTAGGTATTTATTATCCCCACTTTAAAAATGAGGGAACAGACAGCTAAATCAAGTAGTCTGGTTGCACAATCTATCCCCTCTCTCTACACACACATACACATACACATCTATGATCTTAAGCACTCTGCTTCAGAGAGGACTTCACTGTGGGTGAGAAATTAATCATTCCCAGCAAACCCCCTCCCCTGCAAACCAGAAGCATACAAACCCACCCCATCCCTATCCTATGGCACTTGGCTGACCGCTGGTGAAAGCAAGGCAGACCTGCAGAGACCAGTCAGGTAAGGCCAGTGATAGAAGAAGAGATGTGGAGACTTTGAGAGCCCAAGCCTTCCTAAGGGGACAGCTACCTTCCACCCTGCTAGTTGTTGCCACATCAGGATGAAATCCCACTAGTGTCAGATTTCACTATCTCAAGAAATTAAATTTCACACAAAAATTCAAATTAATTTAAAAATGTGGCATCCAGTTATGTCATGTTGATAAGTATACCTTTGATATGATGAAATGAGAATGGCATTTCACCCCTTTGGTCTTCCTTTCAGAAACACTGGGGGTGGTGGTGCACGCCTGTTAGCCCAGCAACTCAAAGGCTGGGGCAGGAGGATCACAATTTCCAGACCAGCTTGGGCAACTTAAGTGAGACCCTGCTTCAAAACAAAAGTTTTAAAAAGGCCTGGGGATATAAATCAATGGTACAGTGCTTGCCTAGCATGCATGAGGCCCTGGGTTTAATCCCCACTACAGCAAAAAGAAAAAGGAAAAAACAAAAAACATAACCCCATCTAATCATGATAAAAGCACTGAATAAATCCCTGTTGAGGGAAATTCTACAAAACATGCAACCTGTACTCCTCAAAATTGTCAAGGAATTGACAAAAAACAAAGTCTGAGAAACTGTCACAGACAAGAGGAGTCTAATAAGACACAGTTACTAAATGTGATGTTGAATCATGGAATCCTGGAATACAAAAGGGATAGCAGGTGAAAACTAAGGAAATCTGCATGAAGTTAAAATAATGTATCAATATTGGTTCATTAGTTCTAGCAAATGTACCATTCTAATGCATGCTGTTGATCATTGGGAAAACTATGTTCACAAATTTTCGGTAATTCTTTTTTTTTTTTTTTTTTTTTTGCGGTACCAGGGATTGAACCCAGGGGCGTTCTGCCTCCAAGCTACACCCTCGGCCGTATTTTTTATACTTTTTTTTTTGAGGTACCGGGGATTGAACCCAGGGACATTCTACCTCTGAGCTACATCCCTGGCCCTATTCTTTATACTTTATTTTGAAACCAGGTCTCACAAAGTTGCAGAGGGCCTTACTAAGTAGCTGAGGCTGGCCGTGAACCTGGATCCTTTGGTCTCCGCCTCCCAAGTACTGGAATTACAAGTGTGCGCCACCACGCCCGGCTTAATTTTCGGTAATTCTGAAGTTGTTCTTTTAAAACTTTTTAACTCAAAAAACTCAATGTTAAAAAACAAAGTACCCAACCAATAAATGGGTAAATGAATTGAACAGACATTTCTCAGGAGAAACAGAAATAGGGCACTGTGGTGCACGCCTGTCATCTCAGTACTTGGGAGACTGAGATAGGATTGTAGGTTTGAGGATAGCCTCAGCAATTTAACGAGACTCTCAGCACCTAGCAAGAACCTGTTTCCAAAAAAAAAAAAAAAAAAAATAGGGCTGGGGTGTAGCTTGGAGGTAGAATGCCCGTGGATTCAATCCTCAGTAACACACACACACACACACACACACACCACACCACACACCACAAAAGAAATACAAATAGCCAACAGTTATATGAAAACATGTTCAACATCTTTAGCAATCAGGGAAATGTCAATCAAAACCACACTGAAGAGCTGGGCGTGGTGGCACATGCTTGTAATCCCAGTACTCGGGAGGCCAAGGAGGATCACAGGTTCAAGAACAGCCTTGGCAATTAGTGAGACTCTTAGCAACCTAGTGAGATCCTGTTTCAAAATAAAATAAAAAAATAGGGCCGGGAGTGTAGCTCTGAGGTAGAATGCCCCTGGGTTCAACCCCCAGTACCCCCCCACACAAAAAAAACCCCACACACACTGAAGCCGGGTGTGGTGGAACACACCTATAATCCCAGTACTTGAGAGGCTGAGACAGGAGGATCACAGGTTCAAGGCCAGCCTCAGCAACTTAGTGAGACCCTGCTCCAAAATAAAAAATAAAATAGAAGCCAGGCATGGTGGCGCACACTTGTAATCCCAGTACTTGGGAGGCTGAGACTGGAGGATCCGGGTTCGCGGCTAGCCTCAGCTACTTAGTGAGGCCCTCCGCAACTTAGTGGGACCCTGTTTCAAAATAAAGAATAAAAAATAGGGCTGGGGTGTAACTCAGAGGTAGAATGCCCCTGGGTTCAATCCCCTGTACACACACACACACACACACACACACACTCCATCTCACTTTAGTTAAAATGTCAATCATCACGCCGGGCGTGGTGGTACACGCTTGTAATCCCACTACTTTGGGAAGCGAAGACCAGAGGATCCGGGTTCGCGGCCAGCCTCACATCTGTCTCTCACTCTCTCTCTCTACCTAGTGAGGCCCTCCGCAACTTCGTGAGACCCGGTTTCAAAATAAAGTATAAAAAAATAGGGCCGGGGGTGTAGCACGGAGGTAGAACGCCCCTGGGTTCAATCTCCGGTACCACAAAAAAAAAAAATGTCAATCATCAAGAATAAAAACAATAATAAATGCTGGTGAGGATGAGGTTGGTGGGAACGTAAATTAGTACAGCTTATGGAAATCAGTAAGGAGGTCCCTGAAAAAGCTAGAAGTAGAGCTACCATGATCCAACTTTGCCACTCCTTGGTATTTATCTAAAAGCATTAAAGTGATACATGCATACCTATGTTTCTCACAGTGTAATTCACAATGAGCAAGTTATGGAATCAGCCTAGGTATCCATTAATGGATGAATGGATAAAGAAAATGTGGCATAAATACACAATGGAGTTTTATTCCGCCATAATGAACAAAATTATGTCATTTGCAGGAAAATGGGTGGAACTGGAGACCGTAATTTTAAGCAAAATAGTCAGGCTCAGAAAAGTATGTTTTCTTTCATGTGGAAGCTAGAGGGGAAAAATCGGGGTGGGGGCTCCCTGACAGTAGAAGGGAAACTATTAGAAGAGAGGAAGGAGATAAGGGGAAAGGGGGAATGCATTGGGGAGTGAAATTGATCAAATTCCATTATGTATGTATGTTGGAAGCCTTCTTAGTCGTCAGCTCTAAGGTCACCTCGGTCTGGCTTGGGAGGGGCACAAACTGCCTACCCAAGGACCAAATGGGACCGATAAGCAGGGACCCTGATGATAAGGAGAGACCCTGACCCTTATTTACCCTTTCCTTCCCAGATCATCTCTATCTTGTTTTCCTGACTCATCCCATGACTGCTTTGCTGTTTCCAGAGATTAATCATTTTTACAATGTTTTGGTTAAAACCCTCAATAAAAGAAAGATACTGGTGGAAGGAAAGCAGGGCAGAGCTTTCTCTCCTCTCCAACCACCCATACTTCCAAGAATTATTCTGACTCCTGTTATTCATGTGAGACTTCTAATCAATTAACATCAACACTATCCATGATATATATACAAATATGCCTACCCATCATTCCATACAATATGCACAAATGAAAAAATAGAATAATGGTTTTTAATGTGGAGGTCTAGGTGCAACATGAGCTCAGATTACATCCTCCCAGCAACTCAAGTAGTCCCCAAATTTGTCTCCTTATTCTTTCTCACACACTGTTGGATTCACCTTCATCAAACTTATCCTCAGGTGGTTCTCCTACTCAAAACTATCAGTTAATAGGTGGGTCACATCCAAATCTATTTGGGGCTGAGCCTCTTCCAACTCTGATCCAACCTTCCTCTCCCAACGGACACAGAATGTTCATCTATCCCCATACCAGTGGTTTGCCTCTTCTCTTAACCACTTCTTCCCTGCCATCCTTTCCTCAGAATCCTCTCTTTTGTGATCATTGCAGAAATCACTTGCTGTGGATTACACCCACAATATCCTCATCTCCACCAGCCCAGGGACTCTCCTTTCCACACCTACACCATTCCCCTGCTCCATGCACCTTCCCTTACCAACACTTGTTTGCAGTGCCCATGACGATTCTGCCCACCTACTCTGGAAAGGCAAGGCCCTCCATAAGGTAAGCGGCACAGAGGAAATGATGTGGATTTGGGCCCAAACCCCACAGTGCGCTTATTAGGTGCTTTTGGACAAACCCAATACCCCGTCACAGGAAAGCATGGAGGATAGAAGAATGATGTTTACAGGTGAGGATCCATCTTGGGATGTCAAATGCTTCGCCCATTGAAGAGATGACATTCCCTGAAGCACCTTCGCATGTCATGCCCAGATATTAACTTTATACTGGACAAGAAGTCATTTGTTTTTTTATTGGGAAATTGATGTAACAAACCTAGACTCATTGAAAATGAAATCAGTAACTAAGATTCTGTAGGCCCAGTCCCCACCCAGCACCAAGCCCTTTGCTTGGCCTGACACCAGTTCCTCAAGCCCCAGAAAGGACAACCATGAGAAGCAGCCAGGGCCAAACTCAGGCCATTTTCCTGCACTGTAACCCTCTCCACTGCACCCTCGATTGACACACACCCTAGATCAGGCTGGATCTAGGCCAAAGGAGAGAACGGCAAGGAGTCAGCCACAGTCCAGCCTGCTCAAAACCCCGTTAGTAAAGGAAGACAGAAGGAAGATTGGCTCACCTGCCCACCCACTACCCTCCCCCCATCTACCCCAGACAGCAGCCTCACGTCCTGATCAGTAACACTGTGATTCTAAGGTATCAGTGGGGCTCCCAGTGGCTTGACCTGCCCCTGGGTGATTACAGCAAAAGGTCCAGAGGCCGGGGGGAGGGGCCGGCACTTGCTCCACCACCTGCTCAGTATTGGCCAGCCAAGCTATTTCCCTCAGCTTGTACCTAGAGGTGCTCACAACCCCTCTCCCATCCAGGCATTTATGGCTGAGAACCAGTCCTCCTGCCAGAGGAATCAGTTTCAGGAGTTCCTTTCTCCTCCAGCCTGGGAGGAAAGATGGCCCCTGAGGCCTGAGACGGCTACACCAGCTTCTTGGCTTCAAAGAAGCTCTTGAGGTGCCGCATCTGCCAGACGCCGATGGCCACGAGGATGAGGGTCTGCAGAATGGACCACCACAGCACCCGCTGATTGGTGCTCTCACTGGTCTGCCGGAAGCGCTCCTCTCGCCACTGTGGGGGAGAAGGGAAAACAAGTCTGAGTTGGCTGGGGCTGCTAGAACTGCTGGGTTCTCAGTCTGCAAAGATGCCCCTCAGCCAACCTCCTATGCCCAGGTTCCAGCCAAGTGCCTACAAAATGTCACTCTACCTGGGAATTGTCTTCACCCTCAACAACAAGATAACTTCAGGCAACCTAAACATTTCTCCCGAGTCTGTCTCTCATCTCTCAGGTATAGTCCTCACCTGGTCCTGCCCTATGACGTGGAGAAGAGGTAAGGTTGTAGTGGCATCACCCCATGGGACAGAGCTGTCTTGGATGTTCAGGAGTGAACTTAATCTAAACTCTCTGTCTAGGTCCTCAAATTGCTCCTTGAAGATACTGGGTTCAGGTTGCAAATTGGTGGCCAGGGGACTGATTCTCACCTTTACATATGTTTTGTTTGGCTCTCACAAATGTTTGCCAACATTTAAAACTCAGGAAAATTTTACATAAAAACCTGAACCTCTAACTCCTCTTGAAAAAAATGGAAGATATAAAAACCCAGGGCTGGCATTTCTGCAAGGAGGCTCCCAGATGACACTGTTTAGATGGATCACTGCTCTACCATTCCTTATGGTCACAGATTCATTCATGGTACCTGTTGGTTCCTAGTCAGAAATGAGTGAGGCTCTTGTTCCTAGGAGCACCTGGAAACAGTGAAATCCCACCCAAGGTGTTGCGATCAGTCCCCATCCTGTCATTCTGTGAGCAACTGTGACTAAGTGCAATGAAAGCCTCTGGAGTCGGTGCAATCATAAGATGGACTTAGTAGTACCTGGTGTGTGTGTGTGTGTGTGTGTGTGTGTGTGTGTGTGTGTGTGTGTGTTACTAGACCTCTGAGCTACACCCAGCACTATTTTATATTTTTATTTTGAAACAGGGTCTCACTAAGTTAGGGAGTGCCTCACTAAGTGGCTGAGGTTGGCAGCGAACCTTTGATCCTCCTGTCTCAGCCTCCCAAGTACTAGGATTACAGGCCTGCCCCACCTTTTAGAACTGCATTTCTGTCTAGGTGAGTCCCTTGGGGATTTTGTAAAGAACCTGCCATGCAATTTCTGCCCGAGCCAGCAGGCAGATCCTAGGAAGAAGCCCACCACTCCCAGTCCAAGCACTCACTCGCTGGTAATTCTGTTCTTTCTGGATCTGCTCCACTTGCTCTACCAACTGTCGCACTCGTAGCTGTAACTCACTCAGCTTGTCTTTGGCAGCAATTTCTGCATAGTCGTTGGCATGTTCACCCACCTGAATGTCAAGATGAACTCTCTAGGGACAGAAAAGGAAGATAAGGGGAATTAGGCAGCACCGCTCCATTTTCCTGCCAGAGACTGACAACTGATCTCCACTTTCATCTGTTCACTCAGCCAACAGACTGAGGCTGGACTCGGTGTCCAGCCCTATTGGGCTCTGGGCACCCAAGCCCGGGCTGATGCTCTGACAGAGACATATGTTAGTCTGCTCTCTGCATCTGTGGGTTCCCCATCTGCAAATTCAACCAACTACCGTTCAAATATATATATTTATTTTGTGGTACTAGGTATGGAACCCAGGGGCCTTCTACCTCTGAGCTATACCCCCAGACCTATTTTATTTTTTATTTGGAAACAGGGCCTCACTAAGTTGCTGAGGCTGGCTTCGAACCTATGATCCTCCTGTTTCAGCCTCCCAAGTACTGTGATTATAAGCATGAACCACTGTGCCCAGCCTTCAAAAAAAAATTTTTTTTACAGTACCGGGGATTGAACCCAGGAGCGTTCTACCTCCGAGCTACACCCCCAGCCCTGTTTTTTTTTTTTAATTCTTTATTTTGAAACAGAGTCTCACTAAGTTCTGGAGGGCCTCACTAAGTAGCTGAGGCTG
>PVJS01034987.1:0-21256 GCA_004027185.1 Glis glis
GGGGTGTAGCGCAGAGGTAGAATGCCCCTGGGTTCAATCCCCAGTACCGCAAAAAAAAAATTAAAAAATAAAATAAATAAAATAAAGGATAAAAATAGAGCTGGGGGTGTAGCTCAGAGGTAGAATGCCCCTGGGTTCAATCCACAGTACTGCAAAAAAAAATAATAATAATAAAGTAAAGGTAAAGCCAGGCATGGTGGTGCATGCTTTGTAATCCCAGTACTTGGGAGGCTGAGACCAGAGGATCCAAGTTCATGGCCAGCCTCAGCTACTTAGTGAGGCCCTCCACAACTTAGTGAGACCCTGTTTCAAAATAAAGAATAAAAAATAGGGCTGGGGGTGTAGCTTGGAGGTAGAATGCCCCTGGGTTCAATCCCCTGACACAAAAACAAAACAAAAAAGTAAAGGTAAGCTGGGCCCGGGCGTGGTGGTGTACACCTGCAATCCCAGTACTTGGGAGGCTGAGACAGGAGGATCACAGGTTCACGGCCAGCCTCAGCTACTTAGTGAGGCCCTCTGCAACTTAGTGAGACCCTGTTTCAAAAAAAATAAAAGTAGGGCTGGGGATGTAGCTTGGAGAGTGGAGGCCCCTGGGTGCAATCTGCAGTACTGCAAAAGGAAAAAAAAAAAGAAGAAGAAGAAAAAAAAAAGAAATAGGGCTGGGGTTGTAGCTCAGGAGTAGAATACCTCTGAATTCAATTCCCCATACCATAAATAAATAAATAAACCCATAAATACATAAATATAAAAATAAAAGGGTTGGGCATATAGCTCATAGGTAGAATGCCCCTGGGTTTAATCCTGAGTGCCACAAAATAAATAATGAAGATTAATGTAATCTGTGTGTGTGTGTGTGTGTGTGTGTGTGTGTGTGTAATCCCAGTACTTGGGAGGCTGAGACAGGAGAATCACAGGTTAGAGGACAGCCTCAGCAAGTAGTGAGATTCTCATCAACCTAGGGAGACTCTGTCTCAATGTAAAAATTATAAAAATAGGGCTGGGGTGTAGCTCGGAGGTAGATTGCCCCTGGGTTCAATCTCCAGTGCCATAAATAAATAAATAAAATTGTCATTGTTGTTGTCAGTGCTAAGGACTGAAGCCAGGGCCTTGGACGTGCCAGACAAGGGCTCTACCAGTGAGCTGCACTCCCGGCCCCTGCGGTGACTGTCCTTTTCACACGGCCCTTGCCGGGCTTGGCAATGGAGGTTACACTGGACGGGATCTGAGGACTGTCCTCCTAGTCTCCAGAAGAGTTTGTTCCACTATGGTTAGAATGAGCTGTTCCTTAATAATTTGGTGAAACTTGTCTCTGAAGCCATCTGGGCTTAGTCTTTCTTTGTGGGGAGATTTTTAATTACTAATTAAGTCTCTTTAATGGTTACAAGGAAAATTCAAGCTTCCTTTTGTTCTCTCATTTAGAAAAAAGTTCGTTAGCCGGGTGTGGTGGCTCACCCTTATAATCCCAGTATTTGGGAGGCTGAGACAGGAGGATCACAGGTTTGAGGACAGCCTCAGCAAGTAGTGAGACTTTCATCAACCTAGCGAGACCCTGTTTCAAAATAAAAATAAAGCCGAGCATGGTGACGCACGCTTGTAATCCCAGTACTTGGGAGGCTGAGACAGGAGGATCCGGGTTCAGGGCCAGCCTCACCTACTTAGTGAGACCCTCCGCAACTTAGTGAGACCCTGTTTCAAAATAAAGATTAAAAAATAGGGCTGGGGGTAGCTTGGAGGTAGAATGCCCCTGGGTTCAATCCCCAGTGCCACAAAAAGAAAGAAAAAGAAAAAAGTTTGTTATAGAAAATATCAGCAATGTACAAAATTAGCAATATAATTATCTATCACCCACCTTCTACGATTCACAATTTATTATTTTTATTTTTATTTTATTTTATTTTTTTGTGGTACTGGGGATTGCTAAGTATCGAGAGCCTCGCTAAGTTGCTAAGGCTGTCCTTGAACCTGTGAGTCTACTGTCTCAGCCTCCCAAGTACTAGGACTACAGAGGTGTATCACCACGCCCAGCCTGTCTGATGTGTTTCGGTGGTGTTATTTTTTGGTTTGTTTGAATCAAAAGCTGGTTCTCAAGGTCTGGGAGTCCTAGACCCTGCTCGCTCCCTGGTGCCTTTCACCTCTGAGGACACCCGAGCTCTCCTCGGTGGTCACACTGCCCCGTACTGACAGCACTCCACTCTCTGCAGAGCCCAGCCTGCCTGCCCTTCTTCCCTGTCCTACAGCGGGCGCACCTTGGCCTGTTAGACTGTGTGGGGGGAACCTGAGGATATAGATCCTAGAGCCTCTTAGTCCTGGTAGGCTGTTGTGACAGAACGCCATAGGCGGGCAGCAGATGAACAACAGAAATGCGCTGCTCACAGGACGTAGGTCTGTGGTGGAGCACCGGCCCAGCATGGGTGGGGGTCCTCGCTCCGCCAATTGTTATTTTTGGTGTGTTTAGTCCATTAGGAGGGCATGGAGGCAGCAGACTGACCATGGTGGTGGCTCCCAAAAGGTAGGGGTCACAGTTCCTGTTCTGAGCTCCAGGGTAACCTCTGACAAGCTCAGCTTTAGGGCATCCTGCTCTCGGAGTTTTGAACAGGCCCCTGTATTAAATCTGTTTTCTGTTGCTATAACAAAATGCCAGAGACTTGATAATTTTACTTATTTACTTATGTATTTATTTATTTGACTGGCCAAGCTACACCCCAGTTGTGTGTGTGTGTGTGTGTGTGTGTGTGTGTGTGCGCGCGTGTGTGCGTGTGTGCATGTGCATGCTCTGGAGCTTAAACCCAGGGGCATTCTACCTCTAAGCTACATCCCCAGCCCTTTTATTTTTTTGGAAACAGGGTCTTGCTAGGTTGCTGAGAGTCTCACTATGTTGCTGAGACTGTCCTCAAATCCATAATCTTCCTGTCTCCGCCTCCCAAGTACTGGGATGACAGGTGTGCCTCCACACCCAGCTCATGAGTCACTTTAGTCAGCACAGAAACATTGATCATTTCTGTCTCCTTTAGACCTGCTGAACCGCAACTCTAGCTGGCCTGTGTGAATGACATAAATTGTACACAGCCCACACTCCAGAAGCGTCTACTTTTTGTGTGTGTGTGGTACTGGGGGTGGAACCAAGGGGCCTTCTACTTTCTGGCTATACCCCTAGCCCTATATTATTTTTTTATTTGGAAACAGGGTCTTGCTAAGTTTATGAGAGCCTCACTGAGTTAGCTGAGGCTAACTTCGAACCTGCGATCCCACACCCAGCTCAGTAGAAACGCCAGACAACTGACACACTCACCTTTCTGGGACCCACCTCCCCTGAAAAATCATATAAAAGAGCCTGGCTAGTGAGACCCTGTTTCAAAATAAAAAATAAAAAGTGCTGGGGGAGTGGGGCATGGTACATGCCTGTAATCCCAGTACTTGGGAGGCTGAGATAGGAGGATCGCAGGTTCACAGCCAGCCTTAAAAACTTAATGAGACCCTGTTTCAAATTAAAAATTAAAATAGTCCAATGCGCCACTAAAAGCACGTTAAAAAAATTAAAATAGGGCTGGGGTTAGCTCAGAGGAAGAATGTCCCTGGGTTCAATCCCCAGTAACACACACACACACACACACACACACACACACACACACGATTTTCCCCCTAGATAGGGTACCTACTGGGGTCTCTGTGATTCTTTTTTTTTTTTCATTTCTCCTCTCCTGCAGACAAACCTACAGACTTTTTGACTTCCCTCCCCAAGCCCAAAAATAATTCTGGCAAAGCTGTACTCCCTGCGGGGCTCTGGACTGCGGGAGGCCCAGGCTGGGCCTTTGTTCCTCCTCCTGCTCAGCACAGTCCTCCCCTGAGGCCCTGAGCTTGACCGCCTCAGATCGGGGTAGGGCCAGGGAGTGAAATTTCAGAGCTGAAAGAACAAAGTCAATCTCAAAATATCATCCTGCCGCATTTAGCATTTCATTCCGGCCCTGCATCCTTTCCGATGCCCCTTGCCCCTCGCCCCTCGAGAAGCAGGGCGCTGCTGCAGGCTAGAGCTCCCAGCTGCTGCTGCCGCTGGTCTGTCTGGCCATGACTCTTCTCTATCCTAGGACTGCTGCTTGTTTTCAAGTGGTCTAGCCAAAGCAAGATTCCCCAAACTTTAGGCACTTCTGCCTAAAGTTATGATTTTTGCTATCTAACCACACCCTAAATAACTTTTACTTCTTGTTTTTATGTAAAGCACCTTCCTATTTACTTTTTTTGTGCGTGGCGTGTGGGGTACTGGGGATTGATCCCAGGGGCATTCTACCACCAAGTTACACCCCCAGCCCTATTTTATTTCTTTTTTTTTTTTTTTTGGCGGTACCGGGGATTGAACCCAGGGGCATTCTACCTCCGGGCTACACCCCCAGCCCTATTTTTTATTCTTTATTTTGAAACAGGGACTCACTAAGTTGTGGAGGGCCTCACTTAGTAGCTGAGGCTGGCCAGGAACCTGGATCCTCCAGTCTCAGCCTCCCAAGTGTTACCGTTTGGAGTGGCGCCGTGGGTCCTTATTCTTAGCTAGTTTAGAAAAAGTTAGCCAGAACTACTGTTGCAAGTTTGAACAAAGTTTTATTATTACAGAAAGAAACGGGGGACAGAGTAATCAAAGCACTATGTCATAGGTGACATAGTGGAGTGCCTTGAAAGTAAGGCACTAATGCCTTTAAACATATACAATTTTTATAAGAATTATTATCTCTTGTTTCTTATCCCATTTAACCGTCTTCTTTTCCCATCAAAAGCAGGTGCAGATCAGCCAATTAAACCTTTTCTGCTAGCCTTATTTGTTCATCCTCACAGGGACAGATAGGTCAGATATCACAGATCAAAAAGTATTGCTTGGTTAACGAGGTCAGGGGGCTGTATGCTAAAAGTCCGCTTTATTCTTTGTTTTTATTTTTATTGAAGTTTAAAGCATGTGTATTACACACCTGTGTCCTTGGTGAGTTCTCAGCATCTCCTTATCTCTATCTGCTAGAAGTTACTTATCTTAAAAACTTGGTTTTATAATAAAGGAAAGAAAATAAACAGGAATATAGTATTTTAAAGTATGGAGGATTTGGGACTATAACTATTAGTAATTAATATTGGGTTAATTAGCTTGCTTTTTCATCTTTTAATGTTAGTCTTAGCTGTTGTGAAAGTCTATAATTCTTTTCTAATTGCATGTGTCTGTGCCTGCAACATTCAGTGTTTAGCTGGACTAATAGCCAACTTTTAGCTGACCAAAGTCAACCTTGGCTCTTGGTTGCAGCTCTCAGCTGACAACTTAGAGACAGAGAAAAGGATTTTATTGTTCTGCCTGAGTATGAGAGCTTGTTCTCACTATTAGCAATTGATACCTATTAGCAATCAATGTGAACCCAATCCCCATCACCAAGTACTGGGATTACAAGTGTGCGCCACCACGCATGGCTTATTTCTTATTTTGAAACAGGGTCTCACTAAGTTGCGGAGGGCCTTGCTAAGTTTCTGAGGCTGGCCTTGGACATGCAATCCTCCTGTCTCAGCCTCCCAAGTACTGGGATTACAAGCGTGCACCACCATGCCCGGCTTTTATTTTTTCTTGTGGTAAAATTCACCATTTTATTTTTTGTGGTACTGGGGATTGAACCCCAAGGCATTCTACCTCCAATCCAGCCCGATTTTCTTTTCTTTTCTTTTCTTTTTTTTTTTGCAGCACAGGAGCATTCTACCTCTGAGCTATACCCCCATCTCTGTTTTTTATTCCTTATGTTGAAACAGGGTTTAACTTGTGGAGGACCTCACTAATTAGCTGAGGCTGGTCATGAACCTGCCCGATTCAATTCCTGGTACCACCAAAAAGAGGACTGATATATTTATTTGGAAACCGAGTTTCACTAAGTTGCTGAGACTGGTCAAGAACCTGCAATCCTGTCTCAGCCTCCCAAGTACTGGGATTACAGGTGTGTGCCACCACATTTGGCAAAACTCACCATTTTATGTATGTATGTATGTATGTATTTATTTATTTTGTGGAACTGGGGATTGAACCCAGGGGCATTCTACTTCCAAGCTATACCCCCCCAGCCCTATTTTTTATTCTTCATTTTGAAACAGGTCTTGCTAAATTGCGGAGGGCCTCACTAAGTAGCTGAGGCTGGCTGGGAACCCGGATCCTCCTGTCTCAGCCTCCCAAGTACCGGGATTACAAGCGTGCACTACCATGCCCGGATCTGTCCAGATTTTTTTTTTCTTTTTGATACTGGGGATGGAACCCAGAGGCATTCTATCTCCAAGTTATACTCCCAACCTGATTTTATTTCTTATTTGGAAACAGGGTCTCACTAAGTTGCTGAGGCTGGCTTCGAAACTGTGATCCTCCTGTCTCAGCCTCCCAAGTACTGGGATCACAAGCAAGCGCCACCACGCCCAGCTTTCTGTCCAGATTTTAAGAAGAGCACAAACAATCGAGATTTTTTTTTTTTCTTATGTTGCCCAGACTGGTCTCAAACTCATGACCTCAAGCAATCCTCCGGCCCCAGCCTCCAGAGTATCTGGGACTACAGACCTGTGCCACTATATCTGCCTGGCCTTTGGATTTTTTTTTCCCCTTTGCAGTGCTGGGGCACCAGTACATGTTAGGCAAGCGCTCTACCACTGACCTACACCCCCTGCCAACGGAATTTTTTTTTTAAGTAGAGTAGGTCGAACGGACCCCTCATTCTACCAAAGAGAAAAAGAAGGCCTGTAGTGGGGACATGATTCTGTAAAAAGCCACACAGGGATAGAAGATACACTTTCCCTGGTACTGCTAGACTCTAACCCTCGGGCCCTGGAGGCTCAGAGGACCAAGTGCAAAGTCCCTAACCCTAGGCCCTGCCCGCCTCTCTACCCTCGCCCTACACCACACCCTCTATTCCTCCCGGACTTCGCCCTTCTTTCTCCCGATGGCCCGGAATGCCATTACCTGCCACCTGCCCCAACCCACCCCCCGGGACTGCCAGCTGCCAGCCAGGCTCCCCTCCTGATTCCACAGGGCCATCCACAGAGCCTCCTGTCGCACCCTCCAAGCCGGGCTGCGTGTGTCAGCGACGCCAGTGGACACCCGGCACTGATCGCCAGCCCCGAGAGCGCGCAGCGCGCCCCCACCCGCGCGCAGGGTCGCGCCCGGGCCCAGGAGAGAGGAGGCGCGCATGCGCGGCTCGGGACTTTATTGCGTCACCGCGGCTGCAGCGCGCGCGGGCCGAGCACGAGCACGCCGCCCGCGCCGTCGCGCGCGCGCATCTTCCTGGGCCGGGCGCGCGCCGCCACCGCGGGGCCGAGCTCGGGGCCGAGCTTCTTCTCCAGCAGATGCATGCGCGCCGTGGTCTCGGTGAGCATGTCCATGAGCAGCTCCTGCTGCAGCTTCAGATAGTTGTTCTCCTCCAGCAGCACCTGGCTCGTGGCGCGCGGCCCCGGCGGCCTCCAGCCCGGGCTTCTCGGCGAGGGCCCCGGCCGCGCCCCCCGGCCCTCGGCCACCCAGCGGCCGCCGCGGAACACGAAGGCCTCGCTGCTGAGGCGCGTGCGCGGCGCGCCGTAGCCCAGGCCCAGCTCGGCCTGGCGCGTGCGGTGGTCCAGCAGGTAGAGGGTGGACATGGACGACAGGCGGCGCAGCGGCGGCCTCCGGGGCGAGAAGCGCCGCGAGCAGTGATCGGCCCAGAACTGGCGCAGCTGCTCCCACAGGCGGCCGGCGGGGCTCGCCGCCAGGCACTGGAAGGCCGCCAGGGCGACAGAGGGGCTTCGGGAGCCCTGCTGTCCTGAGGTCCTGAATGATGAAAGCCAGCCAGGGCCACTGCCGGTGGCAAATGTCCGGGTGAGCAGCCTGCGCGGTGCAGGCTGCGCCTCGAACCCCTGGGGCTCGCGGAGGAGCTCCTCCCTGTACAGTCGCACCAACCCCAGCCACTTTCCCCAAAGACCCCTCCTTCGGGGGTCAGGCCACGGATGTGGAGAAGGGGAGGAAGGGTCAGGGCCGGGAAGGGGCCTTGGGGGAGGAGAAAGGAGTGGCAGTAGAGACTGGAAGTCGGAAGAGGAGGAGCAGGGCTGTGCTAGGTGGCAGGGGAATGGACAATGGAGAGCTAGGCAGAGAGGAGAGCGGGGTTCCGAATGTGTGGAAGAGCGTGGGGCCGGGCCGGTTCTGGGACTAGCAGAAGAGGAAGCTGGAAAGTGGACCAGGGCACCTTGAGAACTGTTACTGCCCTCATCTTTCAACCATGAGCTGGCACCTACTCTGTTTCAGGCAGACTCAACAACCTAGGCTTCGTTCTGGGGGTAAAAGGGAACTACTAAGCCGGGCGTGGTGGTGCACGCTTGTAATCCCAGTACTTGGGAGGCTGAGACAGGAGGATTGCAGGTTCGCGCCCAGCCTCAGCTACTTAGTGAGGCCCTCTGCAACTTAGCAAGACCCTGTTTCAAAATAAATAATAAAAAAATAGGACTGAGGGTGTAGCTCAGAGGTAGAATGCCCCTGGGTTCCATACCCAGTACCGCAAAAAAAAGGGGGGGACTACTTCCTGAAGGATTACAAAGCCAGGGTTAGATATGGATTCTGCAAAGTCTCTCGTGGGAGATCCATAACCAACACCATTACTGCCCTCATCTTTCAACCTGCTCTGTGCCTGGTCTGGGCGGGAGGTCCCAGCACAGCCTGTGCCTGCCCTCAGTATACTCTTGCTGTAGCTGGGAAGAGCTGTGTGGGAGGTCACAGTCCAGTGTGCTCACTGACACCCTGGGCATGTGCTTTGGCCTAGACCTATGCTTAGGGTTCAAGGCAAGGGACTGTGCACGCTAGACGTGACTTGGGGAAAGCACACTACACCCTCAAGGGATCTGAAGCCCCATAGCAAATAGACAAGTCCCTTTCTACCTGCCTCCTCCCCCCAGTAAGTGCTGCTTCTATTGTTTGAGAAAGGGATGTGGTGGGCTGTGTGCTGTTTTTTTTTGCGGTACTAGGGATTGAACCCAGGGGCATTCTACCTCTGAGCTCCATCCCCAGCCCTATTTTTTATCCTTTATTTTGAAACAAGGTCTCACTAAGTTGTGAAGGGCCTCACTAAGTAGCTGAGGCTGGCTGTGAACCCAGATCCTCCTGTCTCAGCCTCCCAAGTACTGGGATTACAAGCGTGCGCCACCACATCCGGCTTGTGTGCTGTTTTTAATTCCTCCTCTGCCCCTGGAGGGAGAAAAGAGAAATAGCTGGGGCCAGGTCCCCTCCGTCATGACTTCATTAATTCAGCACACACTTATTCCTCTCATATTGCTGAGAAGGACTGGCCAGTACCTTCCCTAGAACTGGTTCGGGGAGACCAGCTAGGGAAGGTCACATCCGGGCCCACCCTTGAGGCTGCAGCTCCCAGGGGGCCCTTCCCAATAATCCTGGCCACATGCCTCTCACCTGGAAGATGTGTGCTGGAGATGCCAAGCTGCTGTCCCAGGCCTGGCCCCATCTCCGAACCACTTAGCTCCTCCCTACCTGCTGTGACTCACAATGCCTCCAGGCTGGGCCATCCCAGGACAGAGGGGGTGCTGACAGCTGAGCTACAAAACAGACCCTGGGCTCCCCCCTCTTCATTTGGCAAATTTATTGAGCACTTGCTGTGTTTCAGGCACGCTTCTAGGGAAGTGAAGATAATCCCTCATTAAACTATCATTCTAGCTGAGCACGGTAAGCCCAGTACTTGGAAGGCTGAGACAGGAGGATCATAGGTTTGAGGCCAGTCTCCATAACTTAGACCCTTTTCTCTTTTTGTGGTATTGGCGATTGAACCCAAGGGCATTCTACCCCTGAGCTATACACCTCCAGGCTAATTTTATTTTTTATTTTGAAACAGGGTCTTGCTAAATTGTTGAGGGTCTCACTAAATTGCCAAGGCTAGCCTCAAATCTGCAATCGTCCTGTCTTGACCTCCCAAGTACTAGGATAACAGGCGTGTACCACCATGCCTGGCTGTGAGACCCCTTTTCAAAATAAAAAAGGGCTGAGGGTGTAGCTTGAAGGTAGAATGCTCTTGGGTTTAATCCCCAGTATAAAAAAAAAAAAAAACCATTCTTGTCTGGGCATGGTGGTGTACACACACCTGAAACCCTAGCTTGGGAGGCTGAGACCGGAGGATCACAGATTGGAGATCAGACTCAGGAACTTAGCGAGACCTTGTTTCAAAGTAAAAAAAAAAAGGGGGGGACTGGGGTGTAGTTTAGAGGTAGAATGCCCCTGGGTTCAATCCCCAGGACCAAAAAGGGACTAAGGAAACTATCATTCTTGGCAGGGTATGAGGTGGGAGTGGGGTGGGAGAGAGTGAGATGGAAATTTTTTTCTAGGGAACCACTGTGGTTAGATGTGGTTTGTCCCCCAAGGATTCATGTGTCCCCTGTGAGGC
Organism: Glis glis; assembly: GCA_004027185.1. Classification (NCBI taxonomy): domain Eukaryota; kingdom Metazoa; phylum Chordata; class Mammalia; order Rodentia; family Gliridae; genus Glis; species Glis glis. The sequence continues at coordinate 10,395 of PVJS01034987.1, forward strand.
AATATTGAGAGGTATGGAACCTTTTATGTGTGTCTGGTCCTGGGGATTGAACCCAGGCCTTGTGCATGTTAAGTGTGGGCTTTACCACTGAACTACAGCCCTTGCCCATTGGAACCTTTGAGAGGAAGCGTCTGTTGCAAGGTATTTCAGTCACTGGCGACACTGTCCTCCCAAGAGATCAATGCTGGGCCTTAGGGTGAGTGAGTTCCCGAGAGAGCAGGTTGTTATAAAAAGGGCCTGGCCAGCGGGGCGTGGTGGCACACCCTTGTAATCCCAGTATTTGGGAGGCGGAGACTGGAGGATTCAGGTTTGCGGCCAGCCTCAGCTACTTAGTGAGGCCCTCTGCAACTTCATGAGACTTGGTTTCAAAATAAAGTATAAAAAAAAATAGGGCCGGGGGTGTACCTTGGGGGTAGAATGCCCCTGGATTCAATCCCTGGTACCGCAAAAAAAAAAAAAAAAAAAGGGCCTGGCCAGTCCCTCCCTGCACTCCGGCTGTCCGCTTTGCCGTGTGATGTCTCCCTCTCAAACGCACTCCCACCATTATGCCATCCACCATGATACAATGCACCAGAAAGACCTCATTAGAGACCACAGATGCTAACACCACACCCTTAGACTTCCAAACTGTTAACTAAATAGAACTCCTTCCTTAAGCTGGGCGTGGTGGTGCACGCTTGTAATCCCAGTACTTGGGAGGCTGAGACCGGAGGATCCGGGTTCGCGGCCAGTCTTAGCTACTTAGTGAGTCCCTCCGCAACTTTCATGAGACCCAGTTTCAAAATAAAGTATAAAAAACAGGGCCGGGGATGAAGCTTGGAGGTAGAATGCCCCTGGGTTCAATCCCTGGTACTGCAAAAAAAAAAAAAAGAACTCCTTTCTTTATAAAAGTTCCCAGCCTCAGCTTGTAGTAACAGAAAACAGATTCATACAGGGAGTTAACAGGACAGTCCCTCATGAAACTGGCGTAGGGTGTCCCGGGCGAGGTCCCTAGAAGCAGGGCATAAGAGGAGGGTTCTTATTCTAGTGACTGAGGGGGGAAGTGCTCTCAGGAGAACGGAGCAAGGGAAGGAGGGGAGGGCAGAGAAAAAAACTAAGCAAGAGTGTGGCCTTAAGTGGAGCCTGGCTTCAGGGGGAACACCCGGCCAGGGTTAGGCCTCCTGAAGGACGGGACAGGAGCTGGTGTACTGTCACCGCCCCCTTCCCTCCCACATTTCAGTCACATATTGGCAAGGGCAGTTGTGAGTTATCACCTGACACTTCAAGTACCTGTGGGACCTGGCACCACCCGTAATAGAGATCTGGGTGGGGCACCAACTGCAGGGAGGAAGGAGGAATAGAACAGACAGAAAGATAAAAGGAAATTACTAAGTGGATAAGAATTTCTGATTGTGATACAGGCCGTGGAGAAACAATGGAAATGTAGAAAGTGACTTTAGAGCCAGGTGTGGTGGAGCATACCTGCAATCCCAGTACAGGATTGTTGATCACAGGTTCAAGTCCAGCCTCAGCAACTTAGTGAGACTTTCAGCAACCTAGTGAGACCCTGTTTCAAGACAAAAACTAAAAGGCTAGGGGTATAGCCCACAGGTAGAATGTCCCTGGGCTCAATCCCTAGTACCACACATAAAAACAGAAAAGAAGGTGTCTTCGGGATAGGGTAGAGGGTGGCAACTAAGTTAGACCTGGTGCTCAGAGAAGGCCCTACACACTGGTGCTTAGGCCTGAGTGGGCTGAGTGACAGGAGGCTGGCCTGCTGAAGCTCTGGGGCTGGAGGCGAGGAGCCGGCCGAGGTGAAGGACAGCTGCAGTGGGAGTGGGGGAGGCAGTGAAGCTCGCCCTACTTGCCACACTGCCCAGCTGCCGCTGGTGGCCCTGGCCTCCCTGGGGCAGGCCGGACCTGCCCTTTAGCCTGGCCCTAAGAGGGGTCAGGCCCAACTCCAGGGAAACTTCCAAGATGTGGCAGAGCCAGGTGATGGCAATGGCTCCTGGGAACGTTTTTCATTAACAGTTTTTTTTGTGTGTGTGGCACTGGGGATTGAACCCAGGGGCATTCTACCTCTGAGCTATACCCCCAGACCTATTTTATTTTTTTATTTTTGCGGTACTGGGGATTGAACCCAGGAGCATTCTACCTCCGAGCTACACCCCCAGCCCTATTTTTTATACTTTATTTTGAAATAGGGTCTCACGAAGTTGTGGAGGGCCTCACTAAGTAGCTGAGGCTGACCGTGAACCCGGATCCTCTGGTCTCAGCCTCCCAAGTACTGGGATTACAAGCGTGCGCCACCACGCCCGGCTGGCATTCTACTTCTGAGCTACACCCCCAACCCTTTTTAATCTTATTTTGAAATGGGTCTCACTAAGTTGCTGGGGCTGGCCTTGAACCTGCACTCCTCCTATCTCAGCCTCCCAAATACTGGGATTACAGGTGTGTGCCACCATGCCTGACTTGGTTTTTCTCGTGTAGGAAGGGCACACTGATTTCTTTCCTGCGGCATAATTATTTTAAGGTTTGTTCATGTTGCATTTATTAACAATTCACTTCTTTTTTATTGGTGAGTGGTATTTCATTGTGTGGATATACTACACAATTTGTCTTTCCTTTCACTTGTTGATGGAAATTTGAGTTGTTTCCAGTTTGGGGACAGTTAAAAGTAAAGCTGCTGTGCACATGTTGACACAAGACCGTGTGTTGACATATGCTTTCATGACTCTTGAATTAATACCTGGGGTAGAATGGCTGGGTCATATGTTTACCTTTTTATGAAGCTGCCAAACTTTGTGTGTGTGTGTGTGTGTGTGGTGATGGGTATGAAACCCAGGGCCTCGTGCATGCAAGGCACGTGCTCTACCACTGAGCTACCCCATAGCCCTTTTCTTTCTTTCTTTTTTTTTTTTGCGGTACCGGGGATTGAACGCAGGGGCGTTCTACCTCCGAGCTACACCCCCGGCTCTATTTTTTTTATCCTTTATTTTGAAACCAGGCGGGTCTCACGAAGTTGTGGAGGGGCCTCACTAAGTAGCTGAGGCTGGCCGCGAACCCGGATCCTCCGGTCTCAGCCTCCCAAGTACTGGGATTACAAGTGTGCACCACCACGCCCGGCTTCTTTTCTTTCTTTTTGAAATGGGGTTCTCTCCATGTTACCCAGGTTGGTCTCTAACTCCTGGGCTCAAGTGATCCTCCCACCTCAGCCTCCAAAGTAACTGGAACTAGAGGTACTGCCACTGTGCCCAACTGACTCTGCCAGCCTCTTTCCAAATTGGTTCTACCACATGCCTAACAACAGTGCATGAAAGTTTCTCTTCCTCTACATCCTGGCCAACACTTGGCATGGGTAACCTTTTTTGGGGGGGAGGGTACTGAGAATTAAGCCCAGCATTCTACCTCTGAGCTGTATTCCCAGCCCTTTTTATTATTTTTTGTTTTGAAACAGGGTCTTACTAATTTGCTGAGGCTGGCCTCTAACCTGCATTCTCCTATCTCAGCCTCCCAAGTGCTGGGATTACAAGTGTGCATCACCACACCCACCCAGCTAACCTTTCTAAATTTTAGCCATTGTAGTAGTGTGTTTTTAATTAGTGTGTAGCAGTTGTGGTTTTAATTTGCATTTCTCTAAGGGCTAATGATTTTGAACATCATCTTGTGTTTGTCATTCACTTTGAGGAAGTGGTTGTTCAAGTCTTTTGCCGTGTGTGTGTGTGTGTGTGTGTGTGTGTGTGTGTGTGTTAGTGTTACTGGGGATTGAACCCAGGGGCATTCTACCTCTGAGCTATACCCCCAGAACTATTTTATTTATGCATTTATTATTTATTTATTTGTTTATTTATGGTACTGGGGATTGAACTCAGGGGCATTCTACCTCTGAGCTACACCCTCAGCCGATTTTATTTTTATTTTGAAACGGGGTCTCGCTAGTTGATGAGAGTCTCACTACTTGCTGAGGCTGTCCTCGAACCTGCGATTCTTCTGTCTCACCCTCCCAAGTACTGGGATCACAGGCGTGCGCCACCATGGATTGGTTGTCTGATTGAATTGTGGTTCTTTAATTGTAAGATAAATTGATTTGTCAGATATATTTGGCAAATATTTCCTCCCAATCTGTGGCTTGCTTTTTATTTATTTTTTATTTTATTTTATTATTATTTTTTTTCCGGTACTGGGGATTGAACCCAGGGGCGTTCTACCTCCACGCTACACCCCTGGCCCTATTTTTTATACTTTATTTTGAAACCCGGTCTCACAAAGTTGCAGAGGGCCTCACTAAGTAGAGAGAGAGAGAGAGAGAGAGAGAGAGCGAGCTGAGGCTGGCTGGGAACCCGGATCCTCTGGTCTCTGCCTCCCAAAGTACTGGGATTACAAGCGCGCGCCACCACGCCCGGCTATGTGGCTTGCTTTTTAGAACAAAGTTTTTAGTTTTGATAAAGTTCATTTTATCCATTTTTGTTGTGGTGGAGGTGGTGGTGATACTAGGGACTAAGCCCAGAGGCATTCTACCTCCCAGCTACACCCCTAGCCCTTTTTACTTACTGTTTTTGAAACAGGGTCTTGCTAGGTTGCTGAGAATCTTGCTATGTTGTGAGGCTGGTCTCAAACCTGTGGTCCTCCTGTCTCAGCCTCCCAAGTACTGGGATTATAGGCGTGTGCCACCATGCCTAGCTTGAAAAAAAATTTTTTTAACACTACATGCTTTATCTGCTCTGGATAATTAACTACTTTATAACCAGTCAATGCCACTGAATTTAGGAGCCTGCATCTGGGTTTGACCCTGGAGGGTAATGAGAAGGGAAGGCAGGTGGGCAGCTCTGCTGCTGAACTCCAAATGCCAGCCAAGTACCCGCAGGACAGCGGAACTAGATCACAGGCCACGCACCACTTACTCTTACAGAAAATCATTTTTTTTTTTTGTGGTACCGGGGATTGAATCCAGGGGCGTTTTATCTCCGAGCTACACCCCCGGCCCTATTTTTTATACTTTATTTTGAAACTGGATCTCACGAAGTTGCGGAGGGCCTCACTAAGTAGCTGAGGCTGGCTGCGAACCCGGATCCTCCGGTCTCCGCCTCCCAAGTACTGGGATTACAAGCGTGCGCCACCACACCCGGCAGAGAAAATAATTTTTATTGTCCTATTTATTCATTTATTTATTTTAAATATAATGTGGCTTTTATTGAGTAGAGGAAAAGGGAATTTAGTTGCATGATACAAAGGTTCTAGTTTGTTCAAACAAACCCTTCCCTTCTGTGTGCTATTGTCCTGTTTAAATGTTAAGTTGATTTTTGTTTTTTTCTGTATGTAAGTTTATGAGTTTATTAAGCTTTATATACATATATATTTTGGGTGTATGTGTGCACACATGCGTGTATGTATTACTGGGGATTGAACCTCTGGGTTCAATCTGGCCTTCTACCTCTGAGCCACACCCCCAGCCCTATTTTATTTTATTTATTTTTTATTTTTATTTTTATTTTTTTTTGCGGTACCGGGGATTGAACCCAGGGGCGTTCTACCTGTGAGCTACACCCCCGGCCCTATTTTTTATACTTTATTTTGAAACCAGGTCTCACGAAGTTGCAGAGGGCCTCACTAAGTTGCGGAGGGCCTCACTAAGTTGCTGAGGCTGGCTCTTGCAATCCTGTCTCAGCCTCCCAAGTACTGGGATTACAAGCGTATGCCACCACTCCTGGCTAGATTCTTTACTGAAAAAAATATAAGCAAGTTATAAAAAGAAAACTTCCACTTATCAAGTCTCAGTGTCCTTTTCCAACATCAACACTGTTAGTTTCGTGTTTAGTATCTTTCCAGTAAACTTGTTTGTCCAGCCAGGCGTGGCGGCCCACGCTTGTAATCCCAGTACTTGGGAGACTGAGACAGGAGGATTGCAGGTTCTTGGCCAGCCTCAGCTACTTAGTGAAGCCCTCTGCAACTTAGTGAGACCCTGTTTCAAAATAAAGAATAAAAAATAGGGCTGGGGGTGTAGCTCGGAGGTAGAACTCCCCTGGGTTCAATCCCCAGTACTGCAAAAAAAAAAAAAAAAAAGAATAAAATAGGGCTGGGGGTGTAGTTCAGAGGTAGAATGCCCCTGGGTTCCATCCCCAGTATCACACACACACATACATAAAAATCTTGGTTGTCCAAGTTTATATTTATGAGAAAACATTTTCATTTTCAACATGAATGGAAGCATACTTTTATTCAATGATTTTTCTTTTTTGAGATAGGATCTTGTTAACTTGCTGAGACTGGCCTGCAACTTGAGATTCTTCTGTTTTAGCCTCCCCAGTAGCTGGGATTACAGGTGTGTACCACCACAGCCACTTTACTTAGTGCTTTTTGCATTAACACTAAATCTTATCGATAATTGCAGATTAGTATCGATATGTGCTTACCTCATGCTTCCCAGTAGTGCAAAAGCATTATGAAGACGCTCTGTTTTTCCTTACCCAGTTCTCTATGATGGTAAGTTAGGTTATGTCCAGGATATTGGTACTATAAACAGTGCTGCAACGTACTCATTGTGTAAGTGCATTCTTACACACAAGCCCAGTATATGTGGTGGATATAGTCTATCATCTATAGACATCAAAGATACCTGTGGGTGGAATTGCTGGGTCAAAGGATATATGTAGGTGGCTGTGGTGAGACCCTGTTTCAAAGTAAAAAATGCAATAGGGCTAGAGGAAGAATACCCCTGGTTCAATCCCCAGCACCCCCCCCAAATTTTTTTTTTTGCAGTACCCGGGATTTAACACAGGGGCGTTGTACCTCCGCGCTACGCCCCGGGCCCTATTTTTTATACTTTATTTTGAAACCGGGTCTCACGAAGTTGCGGAGGGCCTCACTAAGGAGAGAGAGAGAGAGACAGGGAGAGAGAGAGCGAGAGAGCTGAGGCTGGCCACGAACCCGAATCCTCTGGTCTCCGCCTCCCAAAGTACTGGGATTACAAGCGTGGGCCACCACGCCCAGCCCAAATTTTTTTTATTCAACTTTGAATACCCACTTTCCCAGGTAAATAAGGAAAGCAAAATTCTCCTACATAGATTTAGGGGCTGAGAGTTGGAGGTTACTAAACTTACCCAAACATCAAACTCTGGCCCCTCTCAGAATTCTTGCAGGTGATCCGGGCGTGGTGGTGCACGCCTGTAATCCCAGTACTTGGGAGGCTGAGACAGGAGGGTGGTATGTTCGAGGACAGCCTCAGCAAGTAGTGAGACTCTCATCAACCTAGCGAGACCATGTTTCAAAATAAAAATAGGCCTGGGAGTGTGGCTTGGAGGTAGAATGCCCCTGGGTTCAATCCCCAGTACCATAAACAAACAAACAAACAAACAAACAAACAAATAAATATATATATAAAAAAGAATTCTTGCAGGTGGCGGGAGAGAATACAGGCTTTATTACCTTATATAGGTGACTCACCCACAGATTCTAGTTTTTCCATCTTAGTATTCAAGCCTTTTGGTCTCCAAATGGGAGGACAGAGACCAGAACCTCCAAAGCTCTAGAAAAACCTTGGGCTACTTCCATTTACTGAGATTCTCAGCATATCAAAATCGGAAAATGTAAGTCGGGCTTGGTGGCACATGCTTGTAATCCCAGTATTTGGGAGGCTGAGACAGGAGGATCGCAGGTTCATGGCCAGCTTCAGCTACTTGTGTGGCCTCTGCAACTTAGTGAGACCCTGTTTCAAAATAAAGAATAAAAAATCAGGCTGGGGGTGTAGCTCAGAGGTAGAATGCCCCTGGTTTCAATCCCCAGTACCATACACACACATACCAAAAAAAAAAAAAAAAAAAAAAATCGGAAAATGTGCTAAGAGAGGGTTACAAAAATGGTGTATTTTGAATCTTCGCATTGCACCACCTTTTTCTCAACCCTGTCGTCGTGGTACCTCTGTGCCCTGGTGTTTAATCATACTTCAGCAAACACCACAGATGGAAAACTGAAACAACCTCGGACTACATTATTCCGGACTATGTTTTGTGTTGGGCAACGAGGAGGCCACGGCTCCGGGGCGCAGAGCGATGACTCTGCAGGAACGGTGGCGCCGGCTTACAAAGCGCCGCACCGCCGGCTGCAGCGCGGGATCCGCCGGCCACTCGTCGGGGCCGCGCTCCAGCCACTACCCTCCCCAGGACCATGCCACCTCCCACCCCTTCTGCTGGCTGCCTGCCCCTGCATCTAAGGGCGGCGGATGCCGGCCCCAGCTTCAGACGCCCTAGGGGCGGGACCCGCGTCAGGAGCGCCGGGCGGCGGGCCCACTAAGGCACCAGGGCAACAGGGCGCGGAATCGGCCGCCGGTCCTCGCGCCCCAGCCGCGCGCGATCCCAGCCACGGCCCACCCCCTCGCCTCTCACCCAATCAACAGCCACTTCCTGCCTCGCCTTCGGCCAATGCTCACGCTCCACGAAGAATAGCCCTAGGGGGCGTATGGGAGGGCGCGTAGAGCGACGGCCACGCGGGCCAATCGCATCTCCGCCCTGGCGCGCGGGGGCGGGACTTGGCGCCGGCCGCGGCTTCTCAGGCGTTCGGGGCGGACGCAGGGCCGGGCTTCGTGCGGTGGGTCTAGCTCGCGCGGCGGCGGTAGCCGAGGCCTCTTGGTTCTGCGGCACGTGACGGCCGGGTCGCCTCGGCCGCCGTCTCCACTGCAGCGCGCGCGGGGCCAGGTGTGCGGGGTGGGGAGAAGGCGCGGGCACCGCCGGTGGTCCCCGAGAGGCTCGAGGTGAGAGCGGAGGCCCGCGCGCGTCCTCCGGCCTGTGAGGACCCCGGGGCCGGGCGCGACGCGGCGGCCGAGGGCTCGGGCGTGGCCGGGGCGCGGGTCGGGCCGGGGTCCGAGGGCCGGCCCCAGCGAGCGCGCCGGCCTTGGGGCGGGAGGCCGGAGCCCGGCCCGGGGGTCGGGCTTGCGGCCGGCCTAGGCCGCGCGGCGGGGCGGGAGGCGTGGCAGGTGTCCCGGGCCGCCTGGACCTCGGGGAAGGCCGGCTTGTGCTCGGGGCTAAGCTTCCAGGGCTTTCTCAGGTGTGCGACGAGGCGCCGGGGCCGGGGAGCTCGGGAGTGGGGGGCCTGGTGGGAACGTCGAAGTAGCAGGGAAGGGGAATCGGACCTAGAGAGAAGAGGTCAGACCAGACTCGCAGGCCCAGTATAGGAAAATAGGACCCGAGTGCCCAGCAGAGTAAGGAGAAGGTACTAGAACGCGCAGGGGTTGGAAAACTTTAGTCTCCACCATTCCAGCCCCGACCCGGGGATGGAAAGTCATCCAGTCGGAGATCCACCCGACGGGAAAAGCAGGAAACAGCCGAAAGTTCACCTAGCGCAGCACGCTTCACTGCACCGTGGAGGAAACAGGCCCAGAGGCATGAAACGACTGGCCCAAGGTCGTGCGACTCGTTTAATTTTCACGTTGGGATTAAAGTCGACGTCTCGGCAGTTTTGGCGTGATAGTGTAAGGCCGTGGTTCGAGCACTTCATCGCCCATTCGTTGCTGTGTGAACTTGGGCCGTTTTCTTACCTTTTGGACCCCAGTCAATCCCTAGTAATAGGTATAATGGTACCTGATGGACTTGTGAGGACCAAATTAAGATGTGTATAAAATGGGGAAATCTGATACATAGTCACTTCTCGATAAATAATTATTGCAATACATTAAGGTAGGCTGAATGCCTTGGTCTACTACAGTGACACCCTGGTCTTTGAGTTGGTTAAATCCTGTGTTCTCAAGACCTGAAGTCACATCTATGATGATGGGGAGAAGAAACTGGACCTTGTGGATTGACTGCTGGGCATGGCCGAAGTGATCGCTGGTTGAAGGAAGTTCTACTGAGCTGAATATTAAAGCTTGAGCTGGGAGCGGTGGCCCACGCCTGTAATCCCAGTACTTGGTAGGCTGAGACAGGAGGATCGCATGTTGCAGGGCAGCCTCAGCAAGAAGTGAAACTCTCATCAACCTAATGAGACCCTGTTTCAAAATGAAAAATAAAATCGGGCTGGGGGTGTAGCTCAGAGTAGAATGCCCTTGGGTTCAATTCCCAGTACCACCCCCCAAAAAAAAATCTTGAAAGGACAAAGGTGAATACCACAGTTAAGTCTGTGCCTCTAATTTAGGAAATGGAAGCTTTTGCTTAATTTTTTAAATACTGTGTGGGTTTAAAGAATAGTATTGATCTTTTAAATTTTTTCTGTATCTCAGTGTTTTTCCAGGATGTTTGAGGGTCATGAGTAAAATAGATTGTCATGTTGAATATTTGTTATAACTAAACAAAGAGCAGAAGTTAACAACTGTGTGGGAGTTCTTTGCACCACCCAGGACGCACAAACAAGCCAGGTAACGGGATCATGAGGAGGCCCCAGTGAACTGTGTATTGGAGTGAATACACAACAAAAAATTCTGACTTATCTTCAAATGGATGTTGGCATCCCTCCTCCCTCACCTTACTATCTCAACTCTACAGTTCAATTAGCTTATTATCTTTCCAGAGCACTGCTGCAGTTTTGGTAATCACACTATTGCATCCTTATAGTTACAGAGTTCCAGTAAGGGTATAGAGTGGCTGTTGGTAAGCATAAATGCAGGTTTCTGAGACTTGAATTCTGAGGTCAGCATGGTAACTATTTATGTGTCACTTTGATTCCTCCATTTTTAAAATGGAGATGAAAGTCTCCTGGATGTCTTGACTTTAGGGGGCAATTGGGAGGAGCAAAAGAGCTGGTGAATGTGAAACTACTTTGAAAAGGGTAATTCCTGGGCAAAGAATTGGCAGTTCATAATACTCCTAGGAAATAATAAAAGTGCCAAAAGCATGGGTCTAACCTTACTGTACAAGTCTTTTTTTTTTTTTTTTTAATGCCCCTGGGATTGAACCCAGGGG
>PVJS01034988.1:0-21255 GCA_004027185.1 Glis glis
CAAAATCACATCATTTGCAGGGAAATGGAGAGAACTAGAGAACATTATGCTAAGTGATATTAGTAAGTCACTAAGAGTAAAAAATCAGATGTCCCCCCTAATCTGTGGGAGCTAGATAGAATGGGACTTAGAAGGGACTTAGAAGGGAAGAAGAAATCTTTAGATGGACAAAGAAGGTGACCTAACTGAGGGAGTTGGGAGGGGGGTGGAGGGAAACACACTGTAACACATGATGTACATACACAAGCCTATAAGATTCAATCACTATCTGGAGCATGAAAGGGAGGGAAGGGGGAGGGAATAGGGTGGGATTGGAGAGAGGGCTAAATGTGCAATGTGTGCATGTGTGATGTTCATACCCTGACATATATCAAAATGTATAATTACAATGCACCAATAAATGAACATAAAAAAAGAAAATACCCATTTAGAGAAACAAACAAACAAAAAATGAAAGTAAAAAGGCCTTATGAGTATCACCACGCAAACCAACACAGGTGTTCCTCAAATTATAATAAGGATAGTCCCAATAAATTCATCATCATAAATTGAAAAAATTTTAAGTAAAAAATGCATTTAATTCACTTAGCCTACTGAACAGCATAGCTTAGCAGCACAGTGCACTGCAGAGTAACAGTGACTTACCCACATGATTGTGTGGCTGACTGGAGGCTGCAGCTTATTGTCACTACCCAGCCTCACAGAAGACTATCAAACTACACAGAGTTAGCCAAGGAAAAGATCAAAATCAAAAGTGCAGTTCCTACTAAGTAAAATTACTTTTGCATCATCCTAAAGTAAAAACTTGTAAGTCAAACCATCATAACTTGAGAGTGATCTGTATATGCATTATAAGTGCTCCAAGGGGCTAGATATGTAGCACAAAGGTATAGTGCTTGCCTAGCATGCACAAGGCTCTAAGTTTGGTCCCACCTTCCCCCACCCAAAAAAAGTCTTTCAAAAGGAGCAAAGAAAGAGAAAGTGGAAGAAAGCATCAAATTGGAACACAAAAGGGCATAAAAATCCCCAAATTTGGAGAGGGAAATGAACATATCTATCCATGAAGCTAAAAGAATTCCAAATAGATTAGACACCTAAATACATTATAATAAAATTCTCCAAATGCAAAGACTAAAAGAGAATTTTGGAAACAGTAAGGAAAGCAACTGATCACACAGAAGAGCATCCCCCTCCCCATAGGATTATCAACAAATTTCTAAACAGAAACTTTGCAGGTTCAGAAGACAACATAATGACATATTCAAAGTGCTATTAATGCACCAATAAAAGCACATTTAAAAAAATTTTAAAAACCAAGAATACTATATATATATATATATATATATAGAATACTATATATATATAATATATATATACATATATATACATATATATATATATGTATATATATATATATATACACAGCAATGCTTCCCTTCAGAAATGAAGGAGAGAGAAAGACTTTACTAAAGAAACAAAAGCAGAGGGAATCATCACTAGTAGACCTGCCTTAGAAGAAATGCTAAAAGGAGTTCTTCAGATTAAAATGTAAGAATGCTAATTAACAATTTAAAATATGTATAAATATATGAAAGTATAAAACTCCACTTGGTAAGACTATAGTAAAAGTCAAAATGCTCTAATACTGTCATAGTGGTATGTAAATCACTTTTAACTCTGGCATAAAAATTAAAAGTAACTATAGCTATAATAATTTTGATGGATAAACAATGTAAAATATGTAAATTGTGATATCAACAACAAATTTACCAATAATATACAATGCAAGAGGAGAAGAAGTTAAAACATAGAGTTTTTAATGTTTCTTTAGTTGTTTTCAACTTAAAATAGACTATTCTAAGATGTTTTATCAGAGCCACAAAGAAAAAAACCTGTGGTAGATACACAAAAAATAAAGGGAAAGGAATGAAAGTACATTGATCCATACACACATACACACAATCATCAGATCATAAAGGAAAACATCAAAGAAGAGAGAAAGGAGCTACAAAATACTTAACGATTCACAAAATCACAATAGGAAACCATTCACAGTCAATAAACACACGACATATAAACTACATATAAATTCCCCAGTCAAGCTGGGTTTGATGGTGAATGACTGTAATCTCAGTACTTAAGAAGCTGAGACAGGAAGGTCCCAGGTTCAATGCCAGCCTCAGCAACTTAGCAAGGCTCTCAGACACTTAGACCCTGTTGCCAAATAAAAAATAAAATAGGTAGGGCTGGGGATATAGCTCAGAGGTAGAGTTCCCCTGGGTTTAATCCCCAGCAACACACACAAAAATAAATACATAAATAAATTCTCCAATCAAAAGATATAGAATGATTGATAGGACCAAAAAAAAAAGAAAAAGATAAAAAAAGAAAAGAAAAGAAATAAACCATATGCTGCCTACAAAAATCTCATTTTAGATTTAAGTAAACACATAGACTGAAAGTAAACACATGGGAAAAGATACCCCATGCCAATAGTAACCAAAAGAAGGCATATGTTGCTAGACTTTTATCAGATAAAATAGACATTCCAAGAATAAACAAAGGTCATTCATTAGGTAATGATAAACTGATCAATTCATCAATATAAAAATTATAAATATATATGCACCCAACAATGAAGAACCTAAATATATAAAGTAAATATTAATACCACTGAAGAGAAATACAAAGCAGTGCAATAACAGTAAATAATGTTAATGTTCTATTTTCAACAGTGAATAGATGATAAAAATTTCATTTATTTTGTTTATTTATTTATTTTTTTGTACTGGAGATTGAAGCTAGGGGCATTCTACCTCTAAGGTACACCACCAGTCCTTTTCATTTTTTTATTTTGAAACAGAGTCTCGCTAAGTTGCTGAAGCTGGCCTTGAATCTGTGATCCTCCTATGTCAGCTTCTCAAGTATGCTGATAAAATTTCAATAAGGAAACAGCAAACTTTAACAACACTATAGACCAAATATATGGACCAAATGCACCTCATGGATGCATACTAAACATTACATTCAACAGCAACAGATGATGCTGTTTGCAGAATTTTTTTTTGTTCTGTTTTCTAGCACACATGGCAGATTTTCCAGGACAGATTAAATTCTAGGCCACAAAATAATTTAACAAATTTAAGAAGATTCTAATTATATCAACTATCATTTTAATGGCAGTGGTACACAACTAGAAATAATTAAAAGAAGAAAAATTGGGAATTTCACAAATATGTGGAAATTTAACAATACACTATTGAACAATGATGGCCCAAAGATGATCAAAAAGAAATTTCCAAAACTTCTTGAAACAAACAATAAAGGAAGAACAGTATACAAATCTTAAGGCATGCGGCAAAAGTGATTTTAAGAGTAAAGATTATTGTAAGATTTTTTATTAGGAGAAAAATAAAAAGGGTTTCAAATAAACAACTTTATACTCCAAGCATCTAGAAAAAAGAAGAACGATAAACCCAAATTTAGCAGAAGGAATAAATACTAAAGATCAGAAAAGGAATACATAATAAAGATCAGAGAAGGAATAAATAAAAAGGAGATACAAGTACATAGAAAGATAAACAAAAATAGAAATTATTTTTAAAAGATAAAAATTGACAAAAATTTATCTATGCTAAGAAAAAAGAAGACATATCTATAAAAAGTATACAATGAAAAAAGAAACAATATAATTGGTGCTACAGAAATGTAAAGGACCATAAGAAATTACTATATGTCAATTAATTGAATTACCTTGTATATGTCAATTAATTGAATAACCTTGAAAAATAAACATACAACCTACCAAGACTGAATCATTAAGAAGTAGAAAATTTAAACAGACCAATAATGAGTAAAGAGATTGAGTTCAATAATCAAATAAATCTCAACAAAGAGCAGCCCAGGACCTGATGGCTACACTGGTGAATTCTACCAAACATTTAAAGAATGACAGTTCTTCTCAAATGCAGTCCTTATGATTAATCCTTTATAGGGGACTTAGCCACGTGAGCATACAAGCATATTTATCCTCCTTTAGGAGCTTTTGTAGCTTTATTCTTATTCTTTTGTACTTTTATAATGATGTATCTATATATGAGTCATTTTCCTTCCATACTGCTTGGTACCCAGCTTGTAGGAAGAGGGTTATTTTCTTTTTCTATTAATTCCTCAATAGTTTTTTTCTACATTTTCCATGCTAATTCTGCAACTTCAATGGGTCAAGGTTAGACTTCTTGAGTTGACTGTATCACTGTCTCTGTCTCTGTCTGTATGTCTTATAGTACTTACTATAATGAGAGGAAGTATTCTAAATAACCCAGATAATTTGGTTCCATGGTTAACCACTTGAGTATACTGCTTCCTGGAATTTATCATCCATCTTTTCCTTTTCATTATGGTTCTTGCAGTCTATTAATTTAGTTTAATACAATGGCAATATTTTAATTCAATTGCCTTATTATTTTTACTTACCACTTTTTCATAGTATCTTATTTATTTTATTGGTACTGTATTATCTTAAAACTCTGAGAATATAAATCAGAATAAAAATAAAATATTCCTTTTACTTATAAAAGGAAAACCTTCATTTTTGTTCCCTGTTTCTTCTGAGAGAAGTTCTCTTTGTTTATTTTGACCTTTTAAAAATATAATTACTGGCTTTCTTTTCAAAGTTGTCATGTATACCTGGTGAGGAACTGGATTGAAATTCCACTATACCTAGTGTGAGTTTTCTCCACTTCTATAAATGTAGATCTCTTTTCCCATTGAGTTTCTTCCATGAAATCCAGAGTGTCTCGGTGCTGTATATGATTAGGCTTATTTACTGGCAGGTTGCACATCTGTTGCTACAGATATAGAACTGAGTTTGAGGGTTGGGTATTTACAAATGCTGTAACAGGGCAAACTCTCCAGCTGATGCTTTAATTTTTTTTTAAGAGAAATCATTTATTCCATCCGCCTGGGCCAATACTTGGGTGTCTACCTGTCTTCTACATGCAAAAGAAGTAAAGGAAGGGCTTTAGTGATACTTGTGTTTGGGTTCAACCTGCAATTTTTTCCTCTTGTTTTCACCTCCACTTTCCATCCCTGCCCTCCATCCCTCTGCCTTCAAGTTCTGGGATTCTATTCACAAGACTGCATTTCTTCTGGAGCTTTCTCCTAAGGTGTGGCTTTTCATCCTGCTTGTCTTTCTCCATATTTCAGGACTTTATTGAAAACCCTTGTCTGCTCATTGCCCCCCTGCCGTGCCCTTTGATGTTGTGTGATCATGCCTTTTATTCTCCCATTTACTATAATTTTAATGGTGTCAGTAAGGAGAAACAGCCAATGTAGGTACTTAGTGAGAACTCTTAATTCAGCTTCCCCTGACTTGTCTGATAAATAGATTCCTTTTGTCCTACATGCCTTTAAATAAATAAAGTGTGCACTTAGATCTACCACGTGCATGTTCTATGTGTCAACTAAGCCTAGCTTAGACTAATGAGGCTTTTTCTGTGTCCTCATGAAACCCTTCCACATTGATCTCCTTCAAAATAGAGTCAAGATTCAAAAGTGAGATAAGCTCTTGTGTGAGCCCCATCATCCCCAGATACATTTCCCATTCCAGATTGCAGGTTCCCTCCCATGCCTCCATGTCTTCCATTATACTTTTTTTTCTTGTTTTTTGCCTAGAATATGCCATATCTTTACTTTCTGCAATGGTTTGGATGTCATTTGTCCCCACCAAAATTCATGTTGAAATCTAATTTCCAATCTAACAATTTCAAAGGAGCTGAGACTTGTCATAGGTAATGAGGTTTCCCACTCATGAAGGGGCTGGTATAGTTTTCATGATAATGGGCTAGCTATCATCAGAGCTGACTGTTACCATCTGAATCTGGAACCTTCCCTGAGTCTCTTTCACCATGCAGCCTCTATTCTGCCTGTGCCCACTTCCCCTCTGCTTTCCACCATGAGGCCTCTATGAGAAACCAAGCAGATGCTGGCACTGTGCTCTGGAACTTCCAGAACTGTGATACAAAATAAACCTCTTTTTTTTAATAGATTATCTAGTCTTGGGTATCCTGTTTTAGCAACAGAAAATGGATGAAGATGTTTTGCTCTTTTACAGAGTAACAACAGTGTCTTTCTTCAAGCACTATACAGCATATTGTATTTCAGAAATGTTTACTTGATCACCACACTCAAAAAAGATAGGCAATGCACTAAAGTGTTAAGATGTTACACTACAGAAGTGGAAGAATGAAGTGTTTTGGATCATACCTACTCCAAATCCAACCCCACAACTAACTGACTCTCTCTCTTTCCTCCTCCCCTCCCTCATACCTTTCACAAGATTTTATTATGCTTAATAAATTTTATTTCACCACATTTTATTATACTTAATTTGTGTATCTACCTGTAATCCCCCAAGTTTTCCCAGGGCATAGAAACATTGGGTCAGTTGAAGTTGCATTTGGTTACAAATGACAAAACAAAAACACTATGGCAGAACCAAATAGGAGTTGAGTTTTCTCAACAAAGATGTCAACAAAGATAAGCATTCCAGAGCTAGGCAGAGTTTTGTTTATGCCACTAATGTCATAAGCAGTATCTTTCCTTTATCTGCACTACTGTAGTCTATTGCTCCCTTGCTTGTCATTTCCTCATCTCAGGACTCCTGCTCCAAATCCAACCATACTTCTTTTTCTTAGACCAGAACCAAACTAAGGAAGAAAGAAGAGAGTGAGGACATCAGTGTCTGAAAAGTAAATTCCCAGAATTCCTTGGTAGACTGCTATCTACTTCTCACTGAACAAAATCCAGTCACATGATCACCTCTGGCTGCAAGAAAGTCAAAGATGGCACATGTTTCATTAGGCACCTCACTAAGTGGAGCTCTGCCAGTAAGGAAGAAGGGGAACATGGATATTAGGAAGAAATTAGCAGTACTTAGCACACAATTACAGCTTATTTTTGTTTCTTTTTTACTTTGTACAACAACTGTCACAAACAAAACACTCATAACGTAGTTACAGAAAAGACATTGGTTTTTAGATGTGGAAAGAACCTTATTCTTTACAAGAAGAAAGCTGATCTCCAAAAAGTATAAATTACGTCACTAAGATGTGTAGCTAACTGTGGCAGAACGGTAAGACGCTCTAGGAAGAAAATGAAATCTGAGCCTCTATCCACCATCCTGCAGGGACTTTATTTTGTATTCTAATTTCTAGAACTAATCTGGTATGATAAACTGGAATAATGAATCGTGTGCTCTTCTGTAGTTTGAGTTTAAAATTCTTATTACTGGGTCACAACAATTTCCAGTTATACTTATGTAACCCTTATTTTCAATCTGAAACCCAATCACTCAGAGACTGCTGTTCAGATGTGCCTGGCTCTCTCTGTTGTGGCTCTTCATTATTTCTAGCCCAATAAAACAGAATGGAATTTCAATTTCAAAGGAAAACAAAAACAAATTATAGCAGACCTTAACAAGGAGGGGAAGGTGGTGGCCTGTTACCCCTTCACTTCCTCAAATGGGTTATTTGATTTTGCTTAATTGTTGGTGAAATTTTCTCAAATTGGCAATTATAATCTGGAGCTGATTGCTTACCCAGGTAATTTACAGATTTCTCATTTGGCAAGAAGGCTTCATAACACTTCCCATGAAGTATGGATTCAACATCCCTCAGCTAAATTTCCCTTTTCTATATATTTTTTCATTTGAAGGATGTTATTACTTTTGCCCACAGGATGTTTAGGTACTAATTTTGTTAGCTGCATGTTTCTGATAAACTCTCAAGTACTTGTTATTTATAATTTGTTTTAAATCATAAGGGCCCAGTGGGACTGATTTAGGCATTCCTCAAAGCAAAGTAAATCATTAGGTAAAGGTAGAGATTTGTCAAAATTAGCTATAGTATATATAATAATAAGCTATACATTTTGGTAGTGGTGAGGGATTTTTTTGAGATAACTCCTCTGCCGTCTCCCTCTGCCTTCTATCTTTTAGCAGTCTTCCCACTTACTTTACTTGTCAGTCTAGTTTGAAATCAAAGTTTAATTATCCTTATTTGCTCTTGTACTGTGCATTAAGATAGAGTTTATCCAGTAGTCCAGCTGTTTTGAAGATAATTAGTAGAGAATTCAACCTGCTATAAAATAATCCTTCTGGGCAAAGAGCCAGAACTGAGCACATATTCTCCAATGATACCAAATTCTCCATTACTTGTAAGTCACAGATTTTCTATCTTAAGTCAAATACTGTGCATTGTACAATCAAGTTAAGCATTTGAATTACAAAGCTTGATTTGCATTCTTAGTGTGTGTCTGCTTTAGCAAAACTGTATTATTTCCATTTGGGGGACCTTTAAAGACAATGGAAAAAGTTGTTCCGTGCTCAATTTTGACCTAGTTGTTAGTGGGCATTTTATTAATTTATTTATTCTGGTGTGCACTTGAGTGTCAGGAGACATCTTTGCATATAAATGTTAATAATGACTCTTTTGTTTAATTACTCATTCAGCAAACATTCATAGAACACCTGTTTTAAGCCAGGCACCATTCTATGCACCTGGGATCAAATCCTGAACAAAACTGGATAGCCCCAGCCTCTGAAAGCTTAACACTGAGGAAAGATAATACTTCTGTGATTTCTTTCCTAGAGCAGTAAAAGTACCTACCTTGGGTGATTTATTAATATTCCACCAAAGTGCCCAGCTGGTTCGGGTGTAAGACTGAATGGGGAGAAACCTATTCAGGTCCTCTTGAAATATACAGCCTACTAGTGTCATCTGTCTTCTGTACTTCACATGGTATCTTAGAGAGAAACTGCCAAGCCCCAAAAGATGCCTGATCCTATAGATGCCTGGGCTGCATGGCAACAGCTGTAATTACCAGCACCTAATTACAGCACTCATTTTATATGGAGTGAGTATAAATTTAGTGCTGGACATATCCAACCTTCTCCCACTTTCTTTGTGAACAGCAGCTCATTCTTTCTATAGCATTCCTCCAAGAAGAGAAAGAGGAGCAAAAGGCAAGCCTGATCTTCCTATTGAACATCAGGTTCTTGAATTTTCAGGTCTGCTAACATTGCTTGCAATAAATGATGCTTTTCTTCTGCTGCTTTTGATTGAAGAACACTAGAAATCAGTTGGGGAGCAGGTGCCGCATTGTGTTAGATTAACGCTGATTGAATTCTTACACAGCCAGCTGATTGAGGCACGTGTTCTGCAAGTTTATGATTCTGCAAACATGAAGTTGCAACCAGTAGGGTATTTTGCCATATCATGTCCCTTAATCAACACCCTCGAATCTGTCAATACTGTCAACTTGGAGCTTTTAGATTCCTCAGGCCACTGTGTAAAATAGCACCCTAAGCTGGCCACAGGAACAAAAATAGATTCCTGGAGAAAGAGAAGCCTTGGTTTCAGATGCTGTTTCCTTCCCATGCGGAGTAGATGAACATTTAAATTATGAAAATAATCAGATGCTCATCAGACTTGGTAATGGCACTGGATGGACAGGGACCTTTTATTCTTCATTTAAAGATGCACAATTTGCTAACAGAATGAAAAAAAATATATGAGTTGTTGATACAAAAGGCTTGAAACTTCCCATGGGAGTACACCAAGTGCTCTCACTGTATGGTCTGGGCCAACACTGGATATATGGCCACCAGTCAATAACTGTGATCCCACATTATAAAGATGCAGGCTACATGAGCACTGTTACACTGTAGAAGCCATCCTATTGGGAAGGAAATGAGTCCATTTCTGGGAGAAATAACACAGACATAGACACAATAGTAAATAAGTACTTGGACAATCTTGTGAAAATCAATGGAGCATTATTTTTTTTTTTAACAGGGATTCTAACATAGTCTTAAACTGGTCCAGAAATCCCTGAGTAGACTCACTTGAAATTTGGTCTGGGGAACAGCTATAGGAGGGAAGACCAGGAGCTTTGCATGGTGAATGAAAGTATTTCCCTTCCACTGAATGCATGCTGGCTCAGTCATTGGTTCATAATTCACATACATATTCCTAAGTTTTTTACAAGTAAAATATGGTATGACATATGAAATGATCTTGATAATAAAGAATACAGGATCTGTGCCTCAGTTTCTTCATATTTCAGTGCCTGGGATTATGATAGCAAACTTCTCCTAGGATTGTTCTCGGGCTTAAATGAACAAGGTGTGCAGAGCAGTATCTCCCATCCACTGATCCTTGTATCAAGGTTTCATCTTATTAGTACTCTGATGAGAGAATTAACAAACCAGAGGACCTGGAATGGCTGCTTCACATGTCATCTTTATACAAGTGCACTTTGTGTGTGTGTGTGTGGTACTGGGTATGGAACCCAGGTGTGTTCTACTTCTGAGTCACACCCCTATCCCTTTTTATTTTGAAACAGGGTCTCACTAAGTTGCTGAGGGCCTTGCTAAATTGCTGAGGCTAACTTTGAACCTACGATCCTCCCATTTTAGCCTCCCAAGTACTGGGATTACAGGTGTGTGCCACACACTCCACTAAAAGTACACTTTTCTACAAGGATGACTCATGAGTTCTTAGGATGATTTCCTTTAACAGTTACTTTTTAGCTAACATAGTATATTCTAAAATCCTGATGTGTAAATTTTGAGGTGATTCTAGGACATATACTTTCTTCTTTTATGCTTTAACCTAGAATCTAGCACTGGTCCTGGTACGCATACACACACGCACACACACACACACACACACACACACGCACTTAATCATGCCATGCACATGTAATATTTGAATAGGTGATTGAGTGGATACAGTAACCATTCCATTTCTCTTTCTGTGACTCAAGCACTGTTACTCAGAGAGGAAGAAATAAGCCATCACTTCATGCAATGAGATCTCTCCGAGCTTTCTTTTGCCCTGTTCCAATACTGACTTAATACACCAACAAGGACTTGGAGATTTCAGTGCCTCATTAAGGTTGTTCTCAACATGTTCTCTCCATACCAGCAGCACCAGCATTGCCCATAAACCTGTCAGAAATGCAAGTCCTCTGGCCTCACTCCAGTCTGACTGATCCAACAATTCTGGAAGCGGAACCCAGGAATCTTGTTACAACCATCCATCCAGATTATTCTGATATACGTCAAAGTTTGAGAATCTGGCCTGAGTGAAATCTAAACTTGCATTTTGATTACTATTCTGAGCCGTGGGGCCAGTGTGATGCAGTGTGGCGCTATAGCAGGTCCAGAAAACTTGCTTTGAATATGGCTTCTCTTACAAGAAAAGTCATTTCTTCCCAGCATTAGATATGAGCACTTACATAACTTTTTCTCTAGAAGTGTTTACTTAAGGAATTAGGCAAATTTTAATCCTCTGTTAATTTCTTTATGAAGGAGTTAAAAGATCTATGTAGTATCGCGAAATGAATCTGTCCCATTCTGTTGATACCTTTACATAACTTTGTGAGATAAAGATTTTGTTAAGGTTCAGCCCCTGGCCCAGGATCTCCCAGGTACATAACTGTGTTGACTGCACTGGCAGTGCTCTTGAATTCTGTGCACTACTGCTCTTCATGCCTCGTGAAACCTCCTGCCTGCCCTCCGAAGATGTTAAATATCATTTTGTAAAATTGAACCATTTCAGTCACAAATATAGCTAAGCAAATTTTCTTCTAAGCTGTCTCTGACACTGAGTCTCGTTTTGAACCAAAAGATGAGGTTGCAGGCATTTTTCTCTTCCAATTCCCCTAGCTAGGAATGGGATTGGTTTGACTTCTAGAATCACAGTTTTATCAATACACAGAGAGTCTTTGCCCTGCTCCTCAGAACAAAACCATCGCTGTGAACTGCAAAATTTAGGCTGTCAGTCATCAAAACGATCTTTACTCTTCATAAATTTGTCATTCCAAATCAATGAGAAAACAAAGAGGGGGCTTATTCCAGTGAAGAAACTTCACCATATAATCCTGTGAAAATCCCCACAAAACAGTCAAATTGCCCTTCACAATTTAAATGACATTATTGAGTGTTTTCTTTGTATATTCTGAAAATAAGCTTAGAAATGTATTAAAATTAATTGCGGAGACCTATTTTATAGACTGACACAGAAGTCAGGATTTGTTACATGTGGCACATAATCCATGGGACAGCTCAAGAGCTTAAAAAACAGTCAACTCATTTTACTAACACTTTGTTTCCTAAACTCACAAAAAGGAACTTTTTTCACATTTTGAATCTATTAGACCATACCCCTTTGCTGAAAATACAGCTTGGTTCTACTTAATGGAAGGTTATCCAGCACCATCTAAAATAGTAATACCATCATTATCTCCAGGTTCCATGGAATATATCCTCACTCCTTTAAAAAGGTTAAAAAATGCAAATTCTAAATTATCATCTCTAATTGGAAAGGTGGTGGCAACCATCTCATCTGAGGCCCTGAATTTCAGATTGGATAACTGAGCCCCAGAAAAGTTTTTTTTGGTTCCCCAGGATCATCCCCACATTTGCAAGTTGGTGACAAAGTGAATACTATGTTATGGGTACCATTTTAGTGCTCTTGGTTTTCCTCCTGTCCTCTCATTTTGTTATTTACTGCCTGGTCTCTGAAGATGAGTGATGAGAAATGCGCTCATCAAATTCAGCTTTGTTTTTCTTTGTAAAAAATGTTTATGTTGTGTCTTGACTATACAAAGGAGTGTTTTTAAAGTTTATTTTGGCCATAATCATGAAAAAATATATAATTGCTAAACAGAAAAACAAGAATACTTATTTTACTGCATATTATTTATATACAAAAAAAAAGGCAGCATCTCCAAACATTTTTTTAGGAATCCTCATGAACATTTCTTCTGCTAAGGAAATAGGCGATAGAACTGTCATTTCCCAGATGGGAAAAGTGAAAACCAGAATGGCTAAGTGACTTTGTGTAAATGGCCCAGCAAGTTATCCCTAGATTTTAAAAGTCTCTTGGAGTGCTTTAAACAGTAAATCACAGAGAACTCAATTTGCAAAGCAAATTAGTGGAATATCTGTTTTATATCAAACATTTAACTTAAAAAAAGTCTAGCCCTCTGCTTTTCAGTTGCATGCAAAAGAAAGTAAAGCAGCTGATGCAAATTAGACTGGAGATATTACAAGAACCAAATCACTTTCTAAATACTTGGTACTTAGTACTTCAATTTGGAAGTTGATTTTGTGGCAAACAGGAGGGTTGCTTTCAGATGGAAAACACTATGATATGACATAAAATGGTGAGATTAAGATAGAAGAAGCTGATTTAAATATGAGTTCTGCTTTTAATTCCCTGAGTATTTGAGGGATTAAAAAAAGAGAATAGAAAAGAGAGAAATAAAAAAATAGTTTTCTATACTGAGGAAAGGCGATATATTAAGTTATGCAGAAGAACATAGGATTTGTGTCAGGGATCTCAAATCGCAAATCAATGCTATGGTACTTCTTGCTATCCAGATGAAAAAAGATTTATCTATACATGTAGCTTAGGGCAGAGCAGTTTATAGAACTACATATATTGAGGAATTGAAGTCCAAGCCTTGAGCAGAGTGTTCAAATCAACATAATGTTTAGTATGGTAAAACTGGCCTTGGCAAGATAAAACTAAATTTAAAAAAAGTGATCTCATAGCAAGGGGTGGAAATTCCTAAAACTGATACATATGAGAAAGTAAAATCATTTCCTAAGGTAATTGTCATTCTTATTATTATTCAGTGTTTATAAGTGCCTACAATATTTATAGTAGCTCTCATTTAAAATAGAATTAATCATACTCTATGTCCATTGACCCTATATTTGTGTAGCTTATGAAACTTCAATACAGATTTTAACTAGCTGGAAATATCCTGTGGGGGGAGGCAGCTGGGTAGCATAACAATACCCTTTATATTCAGGATGGGTGTCTATTTTCTAGCATAGTTGTCAGCAAATTTGCAAACCAGTTCTGGGTTATAGCCTTTGGACTTTGATATGCTTCAGGAAGGAGAGTTTCCCTTGGAGAATGGGGTTGGATGGGAAAGAAACCACTTCTGGGAGACCTGTGGTATTGTATCCAGAAGAGGACATCCAGAATATCAGTATGACTGAACAGAACACTTAGTGAAACAATTATAATATTTTAACAATCCTGGAAACCTAGAATAATGGACAAGTAAAGAACTTTCCCAGAATAATGGGGTAAAATTAGGAAATACTCCTACTAAAGTGTTTTGAGTAGCAAAGGATTTGAAATAGGAAGAGGTAATCTATGCTTTGGTTCCAGAGAGAAATTTCGTGTGATGGGCATAAATTGAAAGTGTTTGCATAGAAAGTTTGATGTTTAGCTGGGTACGGTGGTGCATGCCTATCATCCCAGTACTTGGAAGGCTGAGACAGGAGGATTGTAGGTTTGAGGCCAGTGTGTGCTAATTTAACCAGACTCTGTTTTAAATGAAATAATAAAAGGGGCTAAGGGTGTAACTCAGAGGCAGACACCCTCTGGGTTCAATCCCCAGTAACACACACACACAGAGTTTGATGTTTTAGAATAACCTCTTAATTTTGAAGAATGGAAAAGTGTTTGTTCAATAAAATCAGTCAGCTGATTATTTGCTAGTTCATGTAAAGCCAGTTTGTGTGGGCTCCGGTGAGTTCTTTCTCTCTCTCCTAGTAGTTCTTTTGGTAAGGACAGATCTGATTTCCATTGATTCAACCAATTTTGACTAAGAAAAACTGGAAGGCTGTTGTTAAAACTCCATTTTCCAAGGCAAGGCATTGTGGTTTCTGTCTTCATTTTTAGTGTTGTTGTATTTGGAATTGTCACGTCCCCCAAAGGCAAGCTGTACAGTCTGAGTGAGGATTGATGATCTGCACACATCTGCTTCAGGGAACCTGGGGCCAACACCTAAAGGACAGGCTGATGCTGATGAACCGGAAATAGACCAGCAGGTTTGGAGAGGGATCACAGATGAACCAGAATCAAGGACTGGACAGCTCTATAGCCTGGGTGGACAACAAAATGACAGTAGGCAGGAATAGGCAGTAAGTGAACACACCTCCTGCCCCATGACTCAAAATAAATACCAACTGGAACAATCATGGGGGCCCAAAGGAAGTTGCTGTTCCTTCTGGGATCCCTTGTATTAAATCCAAAGTTACACACTGCAGATGCCATTGAACCAGGGGCTAATTTAATGATTTACATTGTTGAGAAAGGATTAGTGAAACCTCCCATTTCGATGGCCTGTTCCTAATTTGCATCTTTAACGAGGTGGGATCCAAGCCAGGGTCTGTTCCTTTGTGTTTACTTCGCAGGAACTATGTTTGTTTCTGATAATTACAAATAAATCTTTCTTCCTTTTCTCAAACTGACTGAATAAAAGATGTTAGGAGTGTGTTAACGCCATAGCTTGAATAACTATCAAAATAGGGAGAAGTAAAATCCAATTATAACTCCTTCAAAAATGTAATTAATGTTTTCTTCCCAAAGAGGATGCTTGCTGCATTTCGTTTTAGAACATTCATCTTCTCCTTTGTAGTTTCTTGCAGCTTGTCTAAGAGAAATCTTCACCATAGGGAACTGTGACTCCAAACCAGGATGTCATGACCTGGTATGTCATAAAAAAATGATAGAACCAAGGAAGATGTAGGTTAGAGAGGACTAAAGCCTAGAGTTCAAAATTTGATAAAGAAGGTTTTTTTGATTCATCTCCAAAGAACACAGGAAACCAAAGCCAATCTCTCAAAGTTGACTAATTTTAAAGGTCTGTCAAAGAAGCAAGGGGAGATGTCATATGTATTTCTGAATTCAACTAAGACCGGCACCCTTCAGAGGTATTTAAGAGCCACTTCAATGACCACAGACACTGAAAGGGAGAGTCCAGTTATTATATATTGTAATAGATTACTAGTGTGGGGTGGAGGACAAGAAGAAATTAGGAGTATTTTTTTGAGGCAAGTCCAATCCAAAGAGAGTCATTTAAAAGTTCCTTTGATAATAGGCAATTTAATCAGGTTTGGACATAAGTCCTGATATCAAATTAAAAGTAAACCCCATACAAACACAAGTACTCAGAAAATATTTTATGTAGGCACAGATCAATTAATGAGAGAATTAATTGATTCTAGGTACTAAAGAGATTATGATTTTTAAATATCAACAGCTATAAAAATCTCAAGCTCAAACTGTTATTTTTTTCCCCTATAGCTTTAAGACAAATGGGAAATTCAAGTAAAGAAAATCAACCCAGGGGAGGCATTCATCATCTTAAAGAGTGACCACAAAGTTATTTGTCTGACTGTTGGTTGTTTTGGGGCAAATACATACCAATGGCAAAGCTCCACAAGAGCATGGATTTTTGTCTACCTTTCCCTGATGATTCTCTGTGCAAAGATGGCCATCAACACATAGAAAACACTTCAGGCATGTTTGTTGAATTAATGAATCCATTGGTTTTATTATAATTATAATTTTTATTTTCAAGAAAGCATTAGGGATCTTGTTTTATTTCTGGTCCTGTTCCTAGGAAATATAAATAAAGTCTCTATGAGTCGATGGAGGAATTAAATTTAGATTTAATATGTGCCCCTTATAGAAATGGTTTAATACTTTTGTGTCAATTAATATACTCTGCTTTATATTAGAGTCATAAGATGTAATATGAATTAGGGATAAAGACATGAGTTTTATTGTCAAACTAGCTCCACCAGTTACTAACTCTATGACCTGGAACAACAAACCTGACCTTTCCAAGGCTCAATTTATTAATCTATAAAATGGGAATAAAAGTACTTATCTAATAGACTAGATGACTAGTCAATGACTAGAATTTATTGCCTGGTATATATATTATATATGTGTGTATATTTATATGTATACATTAATACACATACATATATGTATATTTATATATACACATACACTAGGCATCTGGATAATGATAGTAGCTAACTTTTTATTATTATTATTATTAATGTTAAACAGTTTGAGTTGTTTATAAAGTTCTTAGGGACAGGTATGGCAAGTTCGTTATTTCTAACCTCTTAGTTCATAGGTCACTGCTCTGCAGCCTTTATGGCTTAAAGAATTTATTTACAAAAGTGATTTTTTCAAAGCATTGTAGTATTCGATATTTAATGAGTCTATAGTAATAGAAACGTTAAAAGCGTCAATACTAGTATAAAATTGGAGGCAAACATTCAAAAAGGGAAAATTCTGGGAAGCAAAATGCTGAAGTATCTATAAGTAGAATCAGAGAATACTGATGTTGAGCAGGATCTTAGATATGATATAATACAACACAATCCTATCACTCCACAGAGGAGGAGACCCATGGAGCAATATGCCCAAGATCACTCACCGAAGGTCCCTCAGAGATCTGCTTTGCTTTTCTGCAGGGAGGCTAGCCAGCCCTCTCCTGAGCTGGCTGTAGTGCCACTCAGAGACAATGCAGTCCTTTCTACACAGGGTGAGAGGATGACAGGAATACTGGGATTCTGTGGTGAGCAAGCAAACTCAGGACTTGTGGTTTACAAACCTTCCTTACAAACTCCTCATCTCATTCTCATCACGGTCCAGGAGGAACTCAGCAGTTTTATTTAAGTTTTTAAAAAATTTTTCTTGTTTTTAATATACATTTATTGGTCCATTGTAATTATACATCATAATGAGGTTCGGAGTGATAAGAACATACATGTACACAGCACGTGGTGTGCTCACTCCCTCCTCTTCCCTCTACATTTAATTGATATAAGTATTGATAATTCTGTATATGTACATAGCATTATTTGAATTGTTTCCTTCATCGAGTCTCCACCCCTTCCCACCTCCCTCCCTTAGACCCCCTCCTCCACTCCACTGAAGTCTCTCCTCCTTTATTTTCAGTCCCTTTTTGAACCCCAATTTCTCTCGCACATTCACATATGAGACAAAACATACAACCCTTCACTTGCTGAGACTGGCTAACCTCACTTAGTCACTTAGCATAATATTCTTTAGTTCCATCCGTTTTCCTACAAATGATATAATTTACTTCTTCTTTATGTCTGAGTAAAATTCCATTGTGTGTATACACTACATTTTCTTAATCATTTCATCCATTGGTGGATAACTAGGCTGGTTCTATAGTTTGGCTATTGTGAATTGTGTTGCTATAAATATGGATATGCATTTATCACTGTACTATTCTGACTTCAATTCCTTTGGAAAGATACCCAGGAGTGCTATAGCTGGGTCATATGGTGGTTCTATTTAGTCTTTTGAGGAACCTCCATATTGATCTCCATAGTGGCTATACTAATTTGTAGTCAAATCAGCAGTCTGTAAATAAAGATTCCTATTTCCCCACATCCATGCCAGCATTTATTATTGTATGTATTCTTGATGACTGTCATTCTAGCTGGAGTTAGATGGAATCTCAGTGTAGTTTTGATTTGCATGTCCCTGATTGCTAATGATGTTGAATATTTTTCATATGTTTACAAAGAAATTTAAAAAATTAACACTAAAAAACCCAAATAATCCAATAAAAAAATGAGCAATTGAACTGAATAGAAACTTCACATTGCAGTTTTAAAAGGGACAAAATTGAGATTCAGAGTCTAAACTAGCCAAAGTTATTTATCCAGTATGTTGCAGGGGTTGGATTTGAAATTAGATCATGTGACTCCAAGTGACCTATATTTCCAGCATAGGAGCTGAATTTTAGGAGATACAGACCATTTCACACTTAAACGCACACCCACACAATCACCCCAGATTTTTTCTACAAAAGTAGTATCTCAATCAACTTTGACCTTTTTAAATTTTCTTATAAATCATTAAGTATCCTACTTGAGCAAAGCATAGTTTAAATAACTGTGACTGATTAAATCTAAGTCTTGTATTTCATTGTTAAGAACATCATATCTCAGTAGCTGGGTGTGGTGGGGCACGCTTGTAATCCCAGTACTAGGGAGGCTGAGACAGGATGATTGCAGGTTTGAGACCAGCCTCAGCAACATAGTGAGACTCTCAGCAACCTAATGAGACCCTGTTTCCAAACAAAAAATGAAAAGGACTGGGGGTGTAGCTCAGAGGCAAAATGCCCCTGGGTTCAATCCCCAGTAACACACACACACACACACACACACACACACACACACACAAATTATATCTCAAATCAGAATAAATGGGTTTGAGGCTTAGCTCTTCTGAGTGACCTGAACATATTATTTTACTTCTCCATCCCAGTCTGAACAATGGGGAATCTTTTTGAAGATGATACATGTGGATGAAAGTAGAAGACACCAGTGGCCTCCTGCCTGCAGGGGAATTTCATCTCCCCCCTCAGTTTGAAAGAGGGTCACACATTACAAAGGCTGAGAGAAAAGAAATCCACATCTAACATTTGTTAAGTAAATAAATGGAAGAGAGATGCTATTAAGATTATCTTTTACTATGGCTAATTTAGGTCCTTTCCACGTGTCTTGGCCCAAAGGTTCCTTTCTCTTCCTGCTAGCTTTCTGGAGGAATAGCTAATTGGCTCCTTGGCACCTCTTTCCTGCTTCCTGAGTGCAACCTGCCCTGGGCTTCCCCCAGGCAGCCCTTGGCTCTGAACACTCCTTCTCATATGCAGGGGCTTAATCACTGCCCCCACTTTGATTGCTCTCTCTTAGTTCAGATTCCATTTCTTTTGGCACATGGTTTAAAGAGACTGTTTACTTTCTTAAGATTAAAACAAAAGAGGGGGAAGTGTTTTTGAAAAAGAGGATATGTTAGAAAATATCAATGACATGTAGAAATTTCCTCACAGTCCCTTCCTCTGCGTCACGAGAGTTCCTGTGGCTTTGCTGCCTCTTTTCTTAGTGATTCTGCTGTTTGAGGTAGGAAACACCATCAGAAAATGAGACTTGGGGTGGGAGGGATCTCGTAGTGTCACAACACAAGGGACAGTCATTTAGCTTCTCTCCCTTCAGGTTGCTTTGTTCTTCAGGCACAGGGAGGCAGACGCAGCCACTCTTGGCTGAAAGGAATGCCAGTAGTTTCAGAGATTCTGCCAAATGGCCCTCCACTGTTATTAACACCATGCTTGCCACTGGGCATGAAGAGGGAGAGAGCAGAACCGAGTCTCAGGGCAAGCAGTCGGCTTCTACTGTTGAATGCTTCGCTTACAGGTGTGGCTTGTCAACCTCACTAATGAAGCTGGCATGCACCTGCCACAGTGATTCAATCTTGGGCTGCCTAATAGGCCCACAGAGTGGACCCTGATCAGGTTCTCTACTGGAAATATAAAGAGCTAATCAACAGTGCTCTCTGTATTATTGACACTAAGTAAAATAATTCCTTGGGAAACGTTGGAATTAGCATTCACAAATGAAGAATTGTTACAATTAGAGCAGAGGTAGCTTGGCCCCTGCCACACTGACTGCCTCCATCATCCATGCCTTTTCTTACTTGGATGCACTTAGAGTCAAGACTGTCTTCTCTTTAAATTCCTGAACCTGAAATTTTTTTCCTCAGCTGTGAGGGAGGTGCATTGGATTGTCTTTATGTGGGCAAAGGAGCAGCTGCCTCAGTAGTAGGATATCTTTAAGCATCTTGCCAAGGGGTGATTTATCATCCCATTTGGAAGGAAATCCTTCCTATTAATATTACCCCTTTATACTAAGTAATGCTGATAATTGCCCAGAAAAGACCATTACTAAAATGTACAGGTTATCTCAAATAGACCCAAATACAATAATATTGGGAGACTTCAACACACCACTCATGCCTATAGATCTATCTTCCAGGCAAAAGATGAGTAAAGACTCTTCAGATCTAAAGAGCACTATAAGCCAAAGGGACCTAATAGTCATATACAGAATATTTCAACCAGCAACAGCTGAATATACAT
This sequence comes from Glis glis, assembly GCA_004027185.1. Taxonomy (NCBI): domain Eukaryota; kingdom Metazoa; phylum Chordata; class Mammalia; order Rodentia; family Gliridae; genus Glis; species Glis glis. The sequence goes on from PVJS01034988.1 coordinate 20,848, forward strand.
TCTTCTCAGCTGCCCATGGAACCTTCTCCAAAATAGACCAAATCCTGGGCTACAAAGCAAGCACCAGCAAATTCAATAGATGTAATATAATTCTCTTCATCTTCTCAGATCACAACGGAATCAAAGTAGAAATTAACAACAGGAAGACCAAAAGAAATTTCATAAATTCATGGAAACTGAATGATACACTCTTGAATGAGGACTGGATAAGAAAATAAATAAGGGTACTTTGGGAGGCAGAGACCGGAGGATCCGGGTTCAAGGCCAGCCTCAGCTCTCTCTCTCCTTGTCTCTCTCTCTCTCTATTTAGTGAGGCCCTCCATAACTTCGTGAGACCCGGTTTCAAAATAAAGGATAAAAAATAGGGCCAGGGGTGTAGCGCGGAGGTAGAACGCCCCTGGGTTCAAT
>PVJS01034989.1:0-21231 GCA_004027185.1 Glis glis
CACGGACACCTGCAGGTGGGTGAGCCGCGCCGCGCCGCGCCGCGCCCGAGCCTTTGTGTGGGGCGGCCGCCCGTGACCCCGCTGGCCCGCCCTTTGTCTCCGCCGGGGCAGCGGCCGGAGCGGGGCCGGAGCGGGGCCGGGGCCCGGCCGGCCGGGCGGGGGGACGCGGCTGCGGGGCTGGCGTCGGCCTGCGGCTCCGGCTCCGGCTCCGGCTCCGGCCCGGCCGGCTGGAGTGGGAGGAGAGGTCTGCCCGCCTAGTTTCCAAGTCCGAGATGGCCGTGGAGTCCGGGCTCCGCCGGACGGGCTTCCTTGGCGGGAGGCGCGCCGAGGTGCGTGTGGGGCGTGTGTGGAGGAACGTGCACCGCTCCGCCGCCGTATTTATTGTTTGTAACGGAGGAGGGCTTTCTCCGAAAGGCTCTCCCCCCCACCCCCGTCTGAGGCTGCGCACAGTGATTTGTGTTTGTTATCAAATACATCAAGAATCGGAGTCCCCTGGGTAGAAGGAGGTTAGGCTGACCAGCATCGAGTCAAAAGACCCGAATGCAAAGAATGTTTTAGGTTTTCTAATGTTTTTAAGGATAGATAGGTACTTCCAGGGGAACAAATGAGCATGGGTGTGATTTATTTTTACAATTATATATTTTTATTTTTGTTTTTGTTGTGAAGTTTTGGAGTAAAGTTTATTCCCCCCCCCCTTACACTTGTTAGGGTTATCAGGACTTAATGTTGCACCTATTAAATAAACAGTTAACGAGCGAGTCAGGTAGTGACAGCTTCCATGGTGGGGGGTACATTGGAGCACAGTAAACAATGATCTAGCTTTCCGTTCATATGAGACCTTTTGCTGGTTTAAGAAATAAGATCTTTCAAAGCCTATGAGAAGAACATGAATGTTAAAACTGAATATGCTTTCCTTATTTTATTTGATGTGTTTATATAGTCTGTAAATATAACCCAAGGATTGGGTTGTAGTACATGTTGGATAATATTTCTGATATCTCTTATTTAATAACTGCCTAATTTGCTTTCTAAACAGTCACTATGTGTCTGTAAATATTCATATAATACATGAAATTCAGTAAGCATCCAGAAAATCACTTCGACAAATTCAGATTTATTAATACAGGCATGGGCTTAGAAATCTTTGTATTAATCTCAATCTGCTGCTCAGTTCCTGAAACTTTTTTTTTTTTTTGCTTACTGTGTGAGAATTTGAAGAAAGTGGAGATTTCCTTAAAAAAAAAAAGCATTATCACTTAAATTTGAAGGATAAATATTAATGGTGGAAAAATCTTTGTTATTTGAATTTCTTTCAAGTAGAAATTAATGAGAAAAATACACAATTTAATGCATTTTTATTTAGGCAAACTAATTTTTGTCACTATAAAAAGTTTAATATGCTTATAATAATGATCTTTTTCTAGAAGGAACATTTATCTTTGCTTCTTACCCCAGTTACATTAGTAGATTGATATTATTGCCTGCCTGCGTTTATAAATGCCTGGACATTTATGCACACTTTACTTAAAACCTAGTCTAGGCTTCATCGAACAATGGTCCAGCAAGCCCCTGCAAGTTGATCAAATTTTATTAGTTCCTGCTGTGACTTCCGGTCCAGATTAGGTAAATGCATTTAAACTCTGCACAAAGACACAGAGCTTAGTGTGTGGCTCTGGTAGGCTCTTGATGTTCCCTTCCCCTTTCCCGTATGAATAGCCCAAAGAGGAGAGGTATTGAAATGAGATCTGGCTTTAAAATCATGAATTGTGGAAGGGAGTTCTAGACTACTTTCAGAATTCTAGCTATGATCAATTGGTTGAAGTACTTAAAAAGAGAAGCTAGCAAATTAAATTGCTTGTTTATGTATTTACCAGGCTGTCAGTGGTAGTGATAAGATTGAACAAAGAGTTACTGTGTAAACTAAACATTAACAGTGTGGTCTGTGTTGAGAATTGCTTTGGCAAAGTTGTAGCTGTGCCTAACAGTTTTCTTGGCTCAGCACTACAGTGTTTTTGTGTGGGCTGACTAAAAAGATAATACCTAGTTTTTTTTTATTGATACGTAAGTATTAATATATTGCTTTCTGTATAATTAACAATAATATTTTGGTGTAATAAAAAAGTTCCAGAAAATCTTTCATATTTTCACCTTATTTCCCTTTTGATAAGTTGATGTTTGGGAAGGCATATCAATTATTTTTCAGTTTTTACAGATGAATTTTTGCAGCTTTTTACATTATGGCAAATACTACCAGAAAATTTGAATTTGTATAAAATTGGATTTTAAAATACAGCTGACGTTTACCAGTTTTTATTTTATTTTATTGGTATTGGGGATTGAACCCAGGGGCATTGTACCTCTGAGATACACCCCCATCCCTATTTTATTTTTTATTTTGAAAGAAGGTCTCGCTAAGTTGCCTAAGCTGGCCCTGGGAATCTCCTGTGTCAGCCTCCCAAGTACTGGGATTACAGGTGTGTACCACCACACCTGGTTTACCAGTTTCTTTTTAAACAACGTTAAACTATCCATAATTAAATTTGATCAGCTTTAAAATCCATAGCCTTTTTAAGCATTTTTCTGTTAACTACTAATATGGTATCATTAAAGGAAACATTAAGTGGTTACTGTATTTACTGAAACCTTCAAATGACTAGATACTAACATTGGTAGTAATCAAATGGAAAGCTAGAAAGTAGGTGCTATTCTCTAGACTAGATCTGTGCCTTGCAGGTCCCTTTTCACAGAGGCGCTTGCAGCCTGATGGGGAGCAGGTCTGTGAAAGGTGTGGACGGTGACCTCCTCCCAGCCTTTGTCATCCTGCATTGACTGAGAACAGCATGGTGCTTGCTGGAAGTGCAGAATTCACTCTTGGATTAATATTCTGGTACCAGATGTATGAAGCTGGCTCCAAAGAAGCTTTTTCTTTTCAATACTGTCAAAAATAGAGAAGCTGAAGATTGGAGAGAAGCCATTTATTTTGAACAGTTTATTTTATGACAGTTTGTGTTTGTAAAGAAACCTGCTCATATTATTTACTGAAGAGATCTACATAGTTACCCAAAGAAGCCACACAGGTTTCTTTCTTTCTTTTTTTTTTTTTCTTTAGAAAAGTTTCCATAGGGCTTAACTCTTATGTGATGCTTCTTGACTTTGCTTCTGATTAGTTGATTTATGGACTTTATTTACCAGTATGATTGGAGAATTCTTTTGCTAGACTGAAATTGCGCTCTGCCTGTGCTCTGGTCTGTTTCCTAGGCAACAAATGTACTGCATAGATTCCATAATGAGGACTGTGGTTGGCTAGTAACTGTGTAAATTCTGTTGTTTGGTAAAGCTTAGTCTCAAATTCAAATAAAGGTCAAGAAAGCAAAAGTACTGAAAATGCAAATTTTGGAATTTTATTTTGTATCCAATGCCAACAAAGTTTAATAGGCTTTTCTGGAGAAAAGCAAATTATGCAGCAGCATTCAAGTTTGTTTTGCAGAGTCTTACACTTAACAGTTGGAGAGCTTTTCCACTGTTTCATATTGCTAATGCTAATGGCTCTAGTGACAAAGAGGATATATTTCAGAAACATGTTATCACACTTGCAAATAATATAGAAAACAAAGTGATGTGGTGTAGGCTGTGATATTTATATATCCAAAAGGAAGTAACATATATGTCTCAAAAGAAAAAATGATACAACTTCATGTGAAATATCAATTTAAAAACTGTAAGATACTAAAATATTTGAGAAACTTTTGAAAACATTAAAAATCTTACCATAGCCGGGCGTGGTGGTGCACGCTTGTAATCCCAGTACTTGGGAGGCTGAGACAGGAGGATCTCAGGTTCGTGGCCAGCCTCAGCAACTTGGGAGGCCCTCTGCAACTTAGGAAGACTCTGTTTCAAAATAAAGAGTAAAATAGGGCTGGGGTATAGCTCAGAGGTAGAATGCCCTGGAGTTCAATCCCCAGTACCCCCCCACACAAAATCTTACCATAAAATGATTTATTTTTACTCTAGCTTTTTACCTTCTGATCTTCTTGAACTTTGGCTGGCCCAGCACCAGGGAATAGCTTCAGTAGCTGCAAGTAGAGAATAGCTTTCCTTTCTACCTTACTCTTCTCTGAGTTCTATGGCTTCTGTCACTCTAGATGCAGGACAAAAAGTAGTATGTGTGAAATTGCTAGTGATTATTACCTGCTTGTTAAAAAAAAAGAAGAAAGAAACCTATAAAGAACCAGAATTCTACCAAAACACCTTGCAAGTGTGTGTGTGTGTGTGTGTGTGTGTTACTGGGGATTGAACCCAGAGACATTCTGCCTCTAAGCCCCACCCTCAGCCGGATTTTTATTCTTTATTTTGAAACGGGGTCTCACTAAGTTGCAGAGGGCCTCACGAGTTGCTGAGGCTAGCCGCGAATCTGTGATCCTCCTGTGTCAGCCTCCCAAGTACTGGGATTACAAGTGTGTGCCACCATGCCTGGCTGCAAATGTCTTTTTACCTGATGCATGGAAATGTTTTTTGGTTTTTAATCATCAATGATTCTGTTGGCTCAAATATTTAAAGAAGACACACACAGCCCTTTTAATTCCAGAGAATTGTCCAAAGTTACTTCCATTACTTTACCTTGCATGACCAGTGTGTGTGTGTGTGTGTGTGTGTGTGTGGTACTGGGGATTGAACCCAGGGGTATTCTGCCACTAAGCTACACCTCCAGCCAGCCCTATTTTATTTTGAAACAGGGTCTCACTAAGTTGTGGAAGGCCTCGCTAAGTTGCTGTCTCAGCCTCCCAAGTACTGGGATTATGGGTGCGCACAACCGTGCCTGGCTCTTATTTTACTTTTTTATTTGGAGGCGGGGTTACACTAACTTGCTAACTGAGGCTGACTTCGAATGTGCAATCCTCCTGTTTCATCCTCCCAAGTACTGGGGTTATAAGCATGCACCTCTGTGCCCAGCCAGTACCAGATTGCTTTCTTTTTTTTTTTGCAGTATGCAGTACTGGGGATTGAAACCAGGGGCATTCTACCTCCGAGCTACACCCCCAGCCCTATTTTTTTATTCTTGATTTTGAAACAGGGTCTCACTAAGTTGTGGAGGGCTTCACTAAGTAGCTGAGGCTGACCGTGAAACCAGATCCTCCAGTCTCAGCCTCCCAAGTACTGGGATTACAAGCGTGCACCACCACGCCTGGCTCCAGATTGCTTTCTAATTCATTTACTCTTTGGTTAACTTTTATTTCAGGCATAGAGCATGTCCTGATTGGATTTTCTTTTTCTTCTTGGTTTTTCTTAAAGCTGATAATACTTTAACCTTTTCTTTTCTTTTCTTTTCTTTGGTGGTACTGAAGATTGAGCCCTGGGGCATTCTACCTCCGAGCTATACCCCCAGCCCTGTTTGAAACAGGGTCTCTCACTAAGGTGCTGAGGGCCTTGCTAAGTTGCTGAGACTGGCCTCAAACTTGTGATCCTACTATCTCTACCTCCCAGTTACTGGATTACAGGTGTGCACCACCACGCCTGGCTCAGTTTTGTCTTACATTTTCCCTTGTGAATACTTGGTTTTTAGATGTTATCATTGCATTATTTAGGGAATAATCATCACCTGTCAAACACCTTTTCTTTTATAGAGCTTCATATTTGTAGGACATAGTTTACAATATTTGTGCATTCTTACCCAGTTAGGACACTTCCTCCTTCTCACCTGCATTAATTTGCTAGGGCTGCCATTATAAAGTATCACACACTGGCTTAACAAAACATTGTTTTCTGTCAATTCTGGAGGCTAGAAGTACAAGATCAAGATTTTTGCAGCATTGGATTCTTCTGAGGTCTCCTCATATTAGAGGTGCCATTTCCTCCTTGTGTCTTCATGTACCATAATGTCCGCTGTAAGGACATCAGTCAGGCAGGATGTAGTGGTGCACACCTGTAATCACAGTACTTGGGAGTCTGAGAGAGGAGGATTGCAGGTTCAAAGCCAGTCTCAGCAAATCAGTGAAGCCCTCCACAACTTAGTGAGACCCTATTTCAAAATAGAAATAAAATAGGGCTGGGGATGTAGCTCAGAGGTAGAATGCCCCTGGGTTCAATTCCCAGTACCACACACACCAAAAAAAAAAAAAAAAAGAAAAGAAAAGAAAAAAAATAAGTAAAAGGACATTAGTCATTAAGTCATTAGGAGAAAGATTAGGGCCCACTCTTAAGACTTTATTTTACCTTAATTACCTCTTTTAAAGACCTCATTTCCAAATTCAAGTCATATTTTGAGGTACTGGGGTTGGGGCTTGAATAGACAAGTCGGAGGGCACTGTTCAGCCCATTACAGCCCATCCCCCTGCCCATTAGTTGCCTTATGTAGGTACATACCTACGTATTTCACTCTGTATGTGTCATTTTTAGTGTTTCATCTTTTCTCTCTCTTTTTCAGATTTATTTTATAAAGGAATGAATTTTGAAAGAAAAAAACAGGGCAGGGAAGTGTGGAATAGAAAATACAAATGCAGCTGTTTTGCTAATTGTTTTATAACCACAACAGATTGGTACAGAGAATGTCCTGTACAAAACAGTAAAGATTTAAAGATTGCTGATCGTGTTGGTACATCCTGTAATCCCTGTAACCCCAGGTATTTGGGAGGCTGAGATAGGAGGATGGCAAGTTTGAGGTCAGCGTGGGCAAGTTAGCAAGATCCTGTCTCCCCCCAAAAAAAAGCCTGGAGTTGTGGCTCTTGGTAGAGCTTAGCATGTGCAAAGCCCTGGGTTCAATCCCCCCGGTACTGCAACAACAACAAAAAAAGAAGAAAAAGGAAAGGAAGAAAGAGATTAAAAGAGACTGAAGTGCTGCTTCAGCAAGGCTAAAGATTTCTCTTTCTGTTGTATGAAATTTAGGCTTTGGTCCATGTTTTGGGATGGATTATTGAGTGTGTAATACAGTTCATGCTTCTACCTTGGGCCAGGCAGATGTAGATGAAGTATTTGGTTCTGTGTGTTAACAAAGCTACCACACTTCCTCCCCAGGATGCTGTGCCACGTGGGGTTGTCTTTTTAAACACATTGATATGGCCACAATGTCCATACATTTTTCCAACACCCGAGTGCACACTCTGGTGAGTCCTTACATCTCTTCTGACATATCTGCAGTTTTGATCCCCATCTTTTGGTTGCACGTGACTCCCTGGAACAGGGACTGGCAGACTGCAGCATCTTCTGGGGAAGGTGCTGACATGGCCCAGGCAGGGTGGGAGCCACCTTGGCTGCAGAAGTTGCAGCACATCTCTGGCCTTTTTTACTCTATTGGCTTTTTTTTTTTTCGTGGTCCTAGGAATTGAACCCAGGGGCGTTCAACCTCTGAGCTACAGCCCCAGCCCTTTTTATTTTTTATTATGAAGTAGGGTCTTGCTAAATTGCTGAGGCTGACCTTGAACCTTCGATCCTCCTGTCTCAGTCTATTACTAAGTATGGGGATTACAGGCATGCGATGCCATGCCTAGAGCAATTAGCTTTAATTCTGCAGTTAAATATATTCACCCTGCAACACAAGTCCTTATGATAAAGCTTTTATAATCATTTACTAGCCTTAAGTTTATCAGATCCTCAAGTGAAAAATACCTCCTCTTTCATATGTAAAGCTGTTCATCTGTAGCTTTTATACTTGAAAGCCAGTCTAGCTGAATAAAAAATACTTGTACTTTTCTTCCCTCAAGTATCTTGAAAATGTTACTTTCTTGCAGGAATTGGCCAACTTTTTCTGTGAAAGACCAGATAGTAATTATTTTAGGTTTGCAGGTTGTAGGTCTCTGTCACAGTTATTTAAATCTGTGCCACTGCATCCCAAAAGCAGCCACAGAAAGTATGGAAATGAACTCACACGGATGTGTTCCATTTAAGGCTTTATTTATAGAACAAGGCAGTGGGCTGGATTTGACCCGCTATTTACAAGCCTTTTACAAAAATAATGGGCTTCACTATGACATTTCCATACATGCATGTATATCATGCTTTGACCATATCTACCGTGCCCCTACCTCCTCCCCTTCCCCTACATTAGTAGTCCCTCTTCTACCTCAGCTCATCTTTTGTGTGTGTGTGTGGTACTGGGGATTAAACCCAAGGCATTCTACCTCTGAGCTACACCCCTAGCCCTATTTTAATTTTTTATCTTGAAACAGGGTCTTGCCAAGTTGCAGAGGGCCTCACTAAGTTGCTGAGGCTGGCCATGAACCTGCGATCCTCCTATCTCAGCCTCCCAAGGACTGGGATTGCAAGCGTGTGCCACCACACCTGGCTGTTTTGTTTGTTTTTCAGTTCCCACATTTGAGAGAAAACGTGAAACTTGTCTTAACAAATCTCAATTATATTCTGATAAAATGTGTTGTTCTCAAACTCTAATACCAAGATGATTTTCTTTCTTTTATAAGTAATTTATCTTCTTGCCTAGCTGCTGCAAGGACTTTTTTGTTCATTTTTAAAGGCCAGTAGCCAGGCATGATGGTACATGCCTGTAATCCCAGTACTTGGGAAGCTGAGAGAGGATCACAGGTTCGAAGCCAGCCTCAGAAATTTAGCGAGACCCTGTTTCAAAATAAAAAATACTTAAAAAGGGCTGGGGAGGGGGTAGCTTGGAGGTAGAATGCCCCTGAATTCAATCCCCAATAATACACCCACACATACACACACACAGGCCAATAATTTTAATAGAATAGGTCTGTGTGTTGACTGTTCTCTGTTAATTTTCCCAGATACACTATGCATTTTTTATTATATTCACCTAAATATTTTCTTCATAAATACTTTAATCAATTATAGTTTTTTTTAGTATTGTTTCATTGTTTTCATTTTCTTTTAGGGGGTGTCCTGTTACACATATGTTGGATCTTCTTAGCATATCTTTTATATCTATACCTTTCTTCAAACTGTTTTTATCTTACTTATCAAACTCTTATCTCTTTTTACATTGGCCTTATTTATATATATTTTTCCTTTTATCCTTTAGTCCCTTCAGTGTATTTTCTATTGTATCTATCTGTTAAGTCCCGAGCCCTAATTTTTATTTTTATTTGAAACAGGGTCTCACTAGGTTGATGAGTCTCACTACTTGCTGAGACTGTCCTCCAAACTGCAATCCTCCTGTCTTAGCCTCCCAAGTACTGGGATTCCAAGCGTGCACCACCACGCCCAGCCTCTTGTTCATATTTAAACTAGATGGATTTGCCTGTATTCTAGGAGAAGCTTCCTGTGATAAGGGCCAAGGCAGATTTCCTAGTTTCATGGTTTGAAGGTTTTCCTTTTGTTACTTATGTGAAATATTTTAAAATATGGCTACTTTCAGGGGGCGGTGGCTCATGCCTCTAGTCCCAGCTACTTGGGAGGCTAAGGCGGTAGGATCACTTGAACCCAGGAGTTTGGGGTAAGCTTGGGCAACAGAGAGACCTCATCTCAAAAAAAGAACTGGGATCTATTTTAGAATAAAATTTGTTCTCCATTGAAAAGGGGGGGGGTGACTAGGTGGGGTCTACCTGTCTGTAGTCCCAGTACTTGGGAGGCTGAGGCAGGAAGATTGCAGGTTTGAGGCCAATGGGTGCTGATTTAGTGAGACCCTGTTTCAGAATGAAAAGAGCTGGCGGTCTAGTTCAGAAGTAGAATGCCGGTGGGTTCCATCTGCAGTATCACCAAAAAAAACAGACAAAAAAAGTCACTCAGTTTAACTCAAAAGTAAAGAATCTTTGTATTCCCTCTAGAATGGCTAAATGAAAAATACCAAGTGTTGTGAGAGTGTAGAGTGGCAGGAATTCTGCGCTGATTGGAAGTGTAAATTGGTATGCAAATGTAAATTGGTACCAGCAACTTGGAAAGCTGTTTGGCAGTATCTACTAAAGCTAAACATGCATATCTTATGACTCAGTAATTCTACTTGAAAATATATACTCACCAAAATAAATGTACTAAATGTTAATAGTGCTATTTGTAATATCCTGGAACTGAATCTGCCCAAATGACCACCAATATAGTATATGATAGTGTTACACTGATGACCCCAAATAAATTACAACTCCTAGTACCTTGTGTTGTTGCCTTTCCCAGTGAGTCTGATTTTGGCCATGTGACTTGCTTTAGCCAATTGGCTATTAGCAAGCTTTATGCAACAGAGGCTTGATAGATGTTTACACACTGGGGGAATACTGCCCTGAGACCACTATGTAAAGAAGTCCTGGAGTAAGAGTGTCACATGGAGGACAATCCGGGTGCCCCAGCTGAAGACCAGCACTAACTGTAAAGTACGTCTGTGAGATTGTCTTTAACCTTCTAGCTTAGCTGCCCTTCAGCTCAAAGTAGCAACATGGACAAGACCAGAAAAAGTCAGGGTAGAGGCTGCCCACATGAGCCATATATTTGTGAGAAATAGGAAATTGTTGTTTTAAGCCACTAAATGTTGGGTGGTTTGTTACCTAACAATATTAAACTGACTCAAAGTAGATAAATAAATGTTGGTCTATTGATGCATTGGAACACTATAGAACAAGGAATGAGAATGAATAGTCTACATCTGTAGCAGTGGTATGTATGAGTCTTGTAGACATGCTGAGCTAAGGAAGCCAGATAGAGTTCATACTATACGCCTCCACATATGTAAACTCTCCCAAACACTCAAACCCATCTATTCTGTAGAAGCCAGAATAGTGGCTACCCCTGAAGGATTAGTGACAAGAAAGGAAAAAGTAGAAGCTTCCCAGGTGCTAGAAATGTTTCTTTTTTGCGGTACTAGGGATTGAACCCAGGGGCATTCTACATCCAAGTTACACCCCCAGCCCTATTTTTTTATTCTTTATTTTGAAACAGGGTCTCACTAAGTTGCAGGGGGCCCCACTACGTAGCTGTGGCTGGCCGCAAACCCGGATCCTCCTGTCTCAGCCTCCCAAGTACTGGGGTTATAAGCGTGCACCACCACGCCCAGCTGAAATGTTCTTTTTCTTGATCTGGTCCCTGTTTACATAAGTATGTTCTGTTGATGAGTTGTGAGATAGCAACAAGATATTCACTTATTATTTCTGCCCTTTTCAGATCGTACATTATATTTTAACATAAAGAAAAAATATGGCCTTTTGTGTAGCCTTCTCTATATTCTTTGATTGGCTTTTTTTGGTATCTCCTTTATCCCAGCAGGAGCCTCTTTGGTTGATTTGGATTCTAGCCCCACAATTTTTTTCCCTAAGGTATCTTAGTAGGTCTTCATGTTCTTGCAGTATCTTCCAGAAACAGAAACTTTATCAGTTGTACTTAGATAAAATTTCACTTAAGTGGAACCTTTCGTTTTGAGGATAACTCCTTTCCTTCTTCCTTCCCTTCCTCCTTTCTTTCTGTGGTACTGGGGATTGAACCCAGGGGCATTTTACATCCAAGTTACACCCCCAGCCCTATTTTATTTTTTATTTGGAAACAGGGTCTCACTGAGTTGCTGAGACCCTCGCTAAGTTGTGGAGGCTGGCTTTGAATCTGCAATCCCCCTGTCTCAGCCTCCCAAGTACTGGGATTACAGGCATGCACCACCATGCCTGGCTTTGAGGATAACTTTGGAAAAATTCTTGTTTTCTATCTCTCTCTTTTTTTTTCTTTTTGCAGAACTGGGGATTGAACCCAAGGGCATTCTACCTCTGAGCTACACCCCCAGCTCTATTTTATTTTTTATTTTGAAACAGGGTCTCACTAAGTTGCGGAGATCCTCAGTAAGTAGCTGAGGCTGGCCGCGAACCTGTGATCCTCCTGTCTCAGCCTCCCAAATACTGGGATTACAAGCATGTACCACCACACCCGACTTTTCTCTTTATAATCACCAGAACTTTCCTTTTCCTCCCCTTACCTGCCCAATTGTTGATCCTATTTTTGTGGGTGTTTTAGCTCTGCCTACTTGTTTGGTGTTCCTGGAGCTACCTTATTAACTAATTTTGTTGCATATCCTGTCTTGTGTGTGTGTTTCCTATTGAGGTAATAGAGATTCGCTTGCACTTGTAGGATAGAATACAGAGAAGTTCTTTGCATATTTTGCCCAGTATCCTCTAATGATAGCATTGCAAAACAATATCTAAACTGTCACAACCAGGATATTGACTGTTGATGGACTGAATGTGTCCCTCCAAGTTCATATGTTGAAGCTGTAACCCCTAGAACCTTAGAATGTGGCTGTGTTTGGAGGTAGGGCATTTCATTCATTCATTCATTCATTCATTCATTTATTCATTTATTGTGTTCCTGGAGATTGAACCCAGGAGCATTTTGCCTCCAAGATATACCCCCAGCCCTTTTTATTTTATTTGGATCTCAGGGTCTCACTCAGTTCCTGAGCCTGACCTTGAACCTATGATCCTCCTGTGTCAGCCTCCCAAGTACTGGGATTACAGGTGTGTGTTACAGCGCCTGGCTGAAGTAAGATCTTTAAAAAGGTGACTAAGATGAGGCCATTAGGGTGAACCCTAATCTAGTCCCAGTGGTATCCTTATAAGAGGAGGAAGCAGAGGGTAAGGGCCTGTACACAGAGGAAACGCTGTGTGAGGACTCAGTGCGAAGGTGGTCATCTGCAAGTGAAGGAGAGAGGCTTCAGAAGAAACCAGACCTTCTGAGAACCTTAATCCTGGAATTCTGGCCTCCAGAACTGTAAGAAAGTAAATTTATGTTTTTACAGGTACCCAGTCTTGTATTTTGCTATAGCAGCCCTAGCAAACTAATCCATTGTTATAGTCTACCACTTTTTGTGCATATTCCTGTTTCACCGTTGCTTATTATTTGTGTTTCTGTGCTGTGTTCAATACAGTTTTATCACCTGTTTAGGTTCCTGTTTTTATCAGCCCCTCTACCACCACCCTGACCTCATCATCCCATCACTAACCTCTAAAAACCATTAATTGGTTCTCCCTTTATGAATATTTCATTTAAAGATGGGATCATACAGTATGTAACCTTTTGGGACTTTTTTTGTGTGCAACATAATTTTCTGGAGATTCATGGAGGTTGTTGGGTGTATCAGTACTTTGCTCCTCTCATTGCAGAGTAGACCATGGGTATATGGTAGTTTGTTTAATCCATCTCTTGAGGGATATCTGGGCTAATTCTAGTTCTTGACTATTACAAATAGAGCAATTTTGAACACTATGCACAGGTTTTGTCATGAACATAGTTTTCATTTCTCTGAAATACATAACCAGGAGTATTAATTGCTGGCTTATATAGCAATTGCATATTTGGCTTTTTGTATGTGTGTGTATATGTGTGTGTGGTACTGGGGATTGAACCCAGGGATGCTCTGCCACTGAACTACATCCCCAGCTCTTTTTATTCTTTATTTTGAGATAGGCTCTTGCTAAGTTGCCCAGACTGGCCCTGAACTTGTGACCCTCCTGCCTCAGCCTCTCAAGTTGCTGGGATTACAGACATATGTTCCTGGCACGTACTTAGTTTTTTTTTTTTTTTTTTTTGCGGTACCGGGGATTGAACGCAGGGGCATTCTACCTCCGCGCTACGCCCCCGGCCCTATTTTTTATACCTTATTTTTGAAACCGGGTCTCAAAGTTGCGGAGGGCCTCACTAAGGAGAGAGACAGAGAGACAGGGAGACAGGGAGAGAGAGAGACAGGGAGAGAGAGCGCTGAGGCTGGCCGTGAACCCGGATCCTCCGGTCTCCGCCTCCCAAAGTACTGGGATTACAAGTGTGCGCCACCACGCCCGGCACGTACTTAGTTTTTTAAGTAACTGCCAAGCTACTTTTCCAGAGTGACTGTATTCCACTAGCAATGTATATGTGATATAGTTTCTCTGGATCTTTGCCAGCATTTGATGTTGTCACTATTTTATTTTAGCTACGCTAACATATTTAGTGAGTGTGCAGTGATATCTCATTCAGGTTTTAATCTGCATCCTCTAATAGCTAGTGTTGAAATCTTTCCATGTGCTTACTTGGCATCTGTATGTTCTCTTCCATGAAATGGTTCTTCTCTCTCTTCTTCTTCTTCTTCCTCCTCCTCCTCCTCCTCCTTCAGATTGAACCCAGGGGCATTCTATCTCTGAGCTGTACCTCCAGCTCTTTTAATTTTTTTAAATTTTCCCTAAGTTATCTTGTGCTGACCTTGAACCTACAGTCCTCCTGTCTCGGCCTCCCAAGTACTAGGATTACAGACATGCACCGCTATGCCTGGCTTCTTCACATCTTTTGGTCCCTTTCTAATTGGATTTAACCTTTGAGTTGTGAGGGATATATATATATATATATATATATATATATTTATTCTAGATAGTATTCCTTTATTGAATATGTGCTATGCAAATACCCAATCTGTAGCTTATCTTTTCATTCTCTTTATAGAGCAGATTTTAATTTTGGTTTTATCAGTCTTTCCTCTTATGGATTCTGCCTTTGGTATCAAGTGTAAGAACCCTTTGCCTAGTTCCAGATCCCAGAAATTGTCTCCTGTATTGTTTCCTACAAGTTTTATAGTTTTACATTTTGCAGTTAGGTCTGTGATTCATTTTGTGCTAATTTTTATATAAAGTGTAGCCAGGCGTGGTAGCGCACGCTTGTAATCTCAGTACTTGGGAGGCTGAGACAGGAGGATCCGGGTTCACGGCCAGCCTCAGCTACTTAGTGAGGCCCTCCACAACTTTGTGAGACCCCGTTTCAAAATAAAGAATAAAAAATAGGGCCAAGGGTATAGCTCGGATGTAGAATGCCCCTGGGTTCAATCCCTGGTACCGCAAAAAAAAAAAAAAAAGTGTGAGGTTTAGGTTGAGATTCATTTTTTGTCAAAACAGTGTCCAGTTGCTACAGCACCATTTGTTGGAGAGGCTGTCGTTCCTCCTTTAAATTTGGTTTCACAGGCCAGGCGTTGTGGCGCATGCTTGTAATCCCAGTACTTGGGAGGCTGAGACTGGAGGATCCGGGTTCGCGGCCAGTCTCAGCTACCTAGTGAGGCCCTCTGCAACTTCGTGAGACCCGGTTTCTAAATAAAGGATAAAAAATAGGGCCAGGGATGTGGCTCGGAGGTAGAACGCCCCTGGGTTCAATCCCCGGTACCGCAAAAAAAAAAAAAAAATTTGGTTTCACATCTTTGAAAACTATCAGTTGAACATACTTGTTCAGGTCCATTTCCTGATTTATCTATTTGTATAACTGAATTTGGGAAGAGTACAAAACTCAGCCTCTTCCACCGTCTTGCTTGTTTTGAAGTCCTTGGTTCATCCATAAGGTTTGTTGTTGTTATTGTTAGCTTGGAAGATTTTTTTTCTGTTGATCAAAGGGAATAACAAATATCTAAGTAGGTAAAAAAAAAAGGGGGGGGGTAAGATGTGTACCCGTATGGTTAGTACCAGCTTTTCCAGTTTATCTGAATTATAATAGAGTAATAAGCCAGTACATATTTGTTGTAGGGAGTGTACTTCTTTTCTAAATTACTCAGGTTGTTTAACATTTTCATGACAGTTTTTGGTTCAGTCACTTTTGTTATCTGGCATCTTCAGGAAACAAAGAGCTCTATATTAGTTGATTTCCCATGTAACTAAAGTTTATTGCCTGGAAAAACTCAAGATTTTAATTATTTTTTGTGAAAATATTACTCAAATGTTGTTTGATTTAAGTAAATGTAGCAGTACAGTTAGTTGCTTTTAGAAATCTGCACAAAGAATTCTTTTCTGGAATCTGGATTAACCCCACAAGATTTTTCAAGATTACTTTTTCCCTCCCTGGAAAATTCTCTTGTTCTCACCTCTGAAGTTTTACAGCATTAGGCCAATTTTTCTGCAGCTAATTCAAGAAAAGATCAACCCACCCAGCTGACAAATCCATCAAATTCACTGATTTACCAGGACCTCATCTGAACAGCCTTTGAAGATTTGTGTGAATTTTAGCTGAAAGTATTTCCATTCTACCTTTAGAGTAGCATTTTAAGGAATGTTCTGCTTTTGAAAGCTAAGCATCATATGATGGAATAGTCTCATAAATGTTTACCTTTTGAATATAGTCAATGAATATTTATATTCAATAAAAAGTATATACTCAAATAATATTCTGCCTATAATATATTTTGCTTATGAATATATTTAGTATATGAATATCTTCTTGATATGTATATATTCTCATATTGCTTTTTGGCCAACTGGCTGGCTTCTTTGTGGCAATCAAAAGTCTTACAAGGGCTGGGGAGTAGCTCAGTGGTATAGTGCTTTCCTAGCATGTGCAGGGCTCTGGGTTTGATACTCACACAGCAAGAATAAGAAGGAGAAAGAGGGGAAGATTGTCTTACCTCAAAGTATATTTCCTGTATACATTTCTCTAATGATGTATTTATACATTAAGATATAAAATCTCCATTCCATTAATTAAATAATTACCTCAAAAGTTTAGGGATTTTTCTTATTTAAGATTATTTTTAGTGTCAAAATTCATCTTATTGATTTGCCTTAATACCTTTTTAGTTTATTGATGTCTTTTTATTAATCATCCAAATAGATATCCTATTTAGTTAGTTTTCTAAGAGCATATGATTGGCCTGAGAAATAAGCATTTCTTCACATATTATGTACTAAGCAATTAGCACACACACACACACACATATTCAAGTCGTATGTATGTATGTATGTATGTATTTATTGTACTGGGGATTGAACCCAGGGGCATTCTACCTCTCAGCTACACCCTCAGCCCTATTTTATATTTAATGTTGAACTGGTCTTGCTAGGTTGATGAGAGTCTCACTACTTGCTGAGGCTGTCCTTGAAACTGCGATCCTCCTGTATCAGCCTTCCAAGTACTGGGATTACAGCCGTGTGCCACCATGCCCAGTTTAGCAACAATATATTTTTGATAATGAAAGAACTATACTTGTGTATAATGTATTTCTATATAAAGTTTTTGAGAAAGAAGTACTCCAATACAAAGGTCAGGCATTTTAGCTATGTAAAAACTGAAACTTTGTGTGTGTGTGTGGGGGGGTACTGGGGATTGAACCAGGAGTGTGCTACCTCTGAGCTTATTTTACCCTAGCTCTATTTTATTTTTTATTTTGAAACAGGGTCTCACTAAGTTGCTGAGGACTTCGCTAAATTGCTGAGACTGTCTAAGAACCTGCAATCCTCCTGTCTCAGCCTCCCAAATTCTGGGATTATAGGTATGCACTACTATGTCCCACTTAAACTTCATTAAAAACAAAAACAAACAAACAAAAGAACAGGCTGGAAAAAATATTACCGCAATATGATACACAAAAGAGTTGGTGTCTTTATGACATTGTGTTGTCTTATTTTTATGATTTGCAAAAACTAGTAGAACTTCAATGTATGATAGATAAAGTATAAACAATTTGCCAGGTGCAGAGGTGCACACATGTAATCCCAGTACTTGGGAGGCTGAGATGGGGAATCTCAGGTTCTAGGCCAGTGCATGGTACCTTAGCAAGACCCTCTTTCAAAATAAAAAATGAGGCCGGGCGTGGTGGCGCATGCTTGTAATCCCAGTACTTTGGGAGGCGGAGACTGGAGGATCCAGGTTCGCGACCAGCCTCAGCTCTCTCTCTCTCTCTCTCTCTTTCCCTGTCTCTCTCTCTCTCTCTCTACTTAGTGAGGCCCTCCGCAACTTCGTGAGACCCAGTTTCAAAATAAAGTATAAAAAAAAAATAGGGCTAGGGGTGTAGCGCGGAGGTAGAATGCCCCTGGGTTCAATTCCCAGTACCGCAAATAAATAAATAAATACATACATACATACATACATACAGAAATAGGGCTGGGGGTTTGGCTCAGAGGTGGAACGCCCCTGGGTTCAATTCCCAGTACCACAAAAGAAGCAAAAAAAAAAAAAACCAAAAACAATTTGTAGAAGAGAAATGTTCACCATCTCTGGTAATTAAACACAAAATACTATGACATTCCAGAAACTTTTTTTTAACCTTACCAAATTAGTGAAAATATAAAATGAAATAAAACACATTACTGGTGAGGTTTGGAAAGGTGGATGGGAGGCAGTTATTCTCATATGTATTACCGATTGGAATATGGTATTCTTTTTCTTTTAAAACTTTGAAGTTTAATATGCTTATAAAAGATGAACATATCAATGTATACTTGATCAATTTTTATAAAGTGATTTGTGACTAGCACTCAGATCAGAAAATAAAATATTATTGGCACCCCTGTGTTCCTTTCAATATCTAACACAGGAAATAAATATCCTGGCTGATTGCTGAGTCATAGGCTATATATGTCTAGCTTTAGTTGATACTAGTCATTGTACCAATTTATAAGTTTTTCAAGTCATTGTATTAGTTTATACTCACACCTGCAATAGGTGTTCCAGTTGCTCCACTTCCTCACAATTATCTTTATGAAAAGCAATTTGACAGAATGTTTCAAGAGCCATAAATAAACTGGGCGTGGTGGCACACGCTTATAATCCCAGTACTTGGGAGGCTGAGACAGGAGGATCTGGGTTCGCGGCCAGCCTCAGCTACTTAGTGAGGCCCTGTTTCAAAATAAAGAATTAAAAAGTAAGGCTGGGGGTGTAGCTCGGAGGTAGAATGCCCCTGGGTTCAATCCCCAGTACCGCAAAAAAAAGAGCCATAAATACATTCATACCAATTTATCTCCTAATTCTACTAATTGAAAAGATAGAAAAAGATACAGGAAACATTCAATGAAGCAGGGTAAATTTGACCTGCTAAGACCCAAAGCCATTTATTGTCTGTAGTTACTTTTGTGTTGTAGTGACAGAGTTGAGTAGTTATGATAGAGACCTTGTAAAGCAGAAAATATTTGCTAATGTTTCTCCAGAAAATGTTTGCTGGCCCCTGTACTAGAGCAGAATTTATAGTGAAAGATTGCAGTAACTAATGTGCCCATCAATAGGGGATTGCTTATACAAATCCTTGGTGGAATCGGATATAACCATTTACAATGATGATTATAGAGATTATGCAACCAGATAATATTGGGCAGTTGCCATTTTTTAGTACTTTTTCTAGGTACTGGGAAATCAATAAAGACAAAAATAGCTGTCCTTACAGAACTTTGAGTAGAGAAAGTAGAGAATAAGCAAGATTAATATATAAAATAACATGTAAGGGATAAGTGATAAGAAAAAAATCAGGGAAGAGGCATAGGTTGAAGGCTTGACTTTTGTGTATGTATGTGGAGGGGGGTATTGGGGATGGAACCCAGGGGCCTTCTACCTCCAGACAACGCCCCCAGCCCTATTTTTTTAAACTTTGAAACAGGGTCTTGCTAAGTTGCTGAGATCCTCACTAAGTTGGTAAGGCTCGTTTCGAACCTGTGATCCACTTGTCTCAAGTGTTGGGATTACAGGTGTGCACCACCACACCCAGCTGAAGGCTTGACATTTTAGGTAGGGTTACCAAGAAAGATCTCACTGAGAAAATGACTTGTGAGAACTTTTTTTTTTTTTTTTGCGGTACCAGGGATTGAACCCAGGGGCGTTCTGCCTCCGAGCTATGCCCCCGGCCCTATTTTTTATCCTTTATTTTGAAACCGGGTCTCATGAAGTTGCAGAGGGCCTCACTGAGGTTGACCGCGAACCCAGATCCTCTGGTCTCCACCTCCCAAGTACTGGGATTACAAGCGTGCGCCACAATGCCTGGCAATTTGTGAGAACTTAAAATAAGTGAGAGGACTTGACATTCAGGTATGTGGAGGAAAAGCATTTGAGGGAAAGGAACAGCAGGTTCAGGCCAGTTGGAACCACAAGAAGATCAAGGGCTGCGGCAGAGTGAGGGGCGGGGTAGAAAGAGGCTGAACAGATAATTGAGGTGGGGTGAGGAGGGAATACCAGACCGTGTAGAAAAATCTTGTGGCAAAATGAAGAATTCCTGTTATCCCTCAGCTACTTAGTGAGGCCCTCTGCAACTTAGTGAGACCCTGTTTCAAAATAAAGAATAAAAAATAGGGCTGGGGTGTAGCTCAGAGGTAGAATGCCCCTGCGTTCAATCCCCAGTACCCAAACCAAAACAAAACAAAATTTAAATAATACAAAGAAGGGGTAATGTTTCTGTCCTCCATTTTTCCTCCTTCTCTAATTTGACAGTTAAAGCTATGCATAAGGAAGAAGATGTCCTAAAATACTAACAGTGTTAATGTGCTAGGGTTATTAGATACACACACACACACATACATACACACAAACCTGTGTGTATGTATATGTGTTAGCTTTTTGTTTCTGTGACAGAATATCTGAGAAAAACAACTTAAAAAGAGGAAAAATTTATTTTGGCTCAGTTTCAGAGATTTCAGTCTGTAATCACTTGGTCCCATCGCTGCAGGCCTGTGGCGAGGCAGAGTACATGGTGGGGAGCACTTGGTGGAGCAAAGCTGCTCACCTCTTGGTGGCCAGGAAGCAGAGGTTGGGGAAGGAAGGAGGGTAGGCGGGCCCAGGACAAGAGAGACCCTGAAGGACGTGACCCACATTCCCAGCCAGGCCTTGCCTCCCAAAGTTTCCACCAAACCCAGTAGTGCCCCAAGCTGGTGACAAAAGTCTTTAGCACACAGCCTTTGGAGGACGTGTGTGTGTGGGGGGGTACTAGGGATTGAACCCAGGAGTGCTTTATCACTGAGCTACACCTCCAGACTTTAAAAATAAAAATTTTTTGAGATAGGTTCTTGCTAAATTGCCAAGGCTGGCCTTAATTTTATAATAAAATCAAGTAATTTTATTTTATAATTAAGGCCAGCTATATTTTATAATAAAAGCATTTTAAAATCTGAAAGATTTTGCATATTTGTGTCTTTGAAGACATCAGAAATCAATTATTTTAGATCCTCTCCAAATTGATTGTAATCCGACTTTATCGATGACAGGCAGCCATGTCTTAAACTGTCTAAGGAGTTGTTGGGTTTTAATTATTAATCTTCACACGTTTGAACCAGGAGGCACTGCAGAGATGATATATTTTATTCCCTTTATTTTATGGGTGAAGAAATGGTCTGGGGAATGAAGGAGCTTGGCTTCTGGCTCCTCGTGATAGGTGCTTGTATGTTTCATCACCATTTAATCTGAGGCTGTCTAGCACTTGAGTGATTTTTGTGATTAATAATTTCCCTAATTTTTATCATCAAAATGAAATCTTTGGAAATAAAATCTAAATCTATTTTTTTTTTTTTTTTGCGGTACCAGGGATTGAACCCAGGGGCGTTCTATCTCCGAGCTACACCCCCGGCCCTATTTTTTTATCCTTTATTTTGAAACCGGGTCTCACGAAGTTGC
>PVJS01034990.1:0-21253 GCA_004027185.1 Glis glis
CTCCTTCTCCTCCGTCTCCTCTTCCTCCTCCTTCTTCTTCTTTTGTTTTGAAATAAGGTCTCATTAGGTTGCTGAGAGTCTCACTGTATTGCTGAGGCTGCCCTTGAACCCGCAATCCTCCTGTCTCAGCCTCCCAAGTACTGGGATTACAGGTGTGTGTCACCACGCCCGGCTTAGTTCTTATAAAATATATAATAAACTGTTGTAAACCATAGTCACCTGATTGTGCTGTAGAATACTAGAATTTATTCCTCCCATCTAACTGTACTTTGGCAAGTGCAGGTTTTTGTGAAAAGCAAACCAATAAACAAAAACAACATACAACAGGACATTCCTGGTCTTTAATTCTGGCGCCATCACCTATTATTGGTATGATTTCTGACAATATACAGAATCTCTTTGGAGCCAAATAGCTTCATTTCTGAAAAGGGGACAATAATTCCTACCTTGAAAAGTTGTCATGAAGTTCAGAAATTACATGGAGATCGCATGAGCTTGGTAAATGTTAGGTTCTTGGCCCCCCACTTCACTTTTATTGTTGTTTTTGTTTTTGTGGTACTGGGGATTGAACCCAGGGGCGTTCTACCTCTGAGCTACACCCCCAGCCCTGTTTTATTTTGAAATAGGGTCTCACTAAATTACTGTGTGCTGGCCTTAAACCTGTGATCCTCCTGTCTCAGCCTCCCAAATACTGGGAGTATGGCATGCACCACCATGCCTGGCTTACACTTCATTTTTCAATAGTACTAGGTAGTTTTTGGAAGTTTTTCCTGGATGGTTCTCTCTCTCTTTCTCCACACATATTTAATGTGAGCTGGGTACAGTGCTAGGCAGAGAACACGTTAGACTTCATCCCATCTCCCACTGGAGTTTATGTTTTTGATGAGGAGACAAATAATACATTAATAATATAATATCCGGTAGTGGTAAGTGCCATCGTAAAAACCAAAGCAAGATAAGATAGAAGTGATGGGGATTGGGAAGTCCCTGTTTGGAGCTTAGAGATTAGTGGGAAAGAGAGTCGATAAACAAGCCAAAGAATAATTAAAACAATTTATAGACTGTGGTAAGTGCTGTGAAGGAAGTTAGCATAGTTGTGTGAAACCACAGATGGGTTGTGAGAATTAAATATTAAAAGTGTATGGAAAGTGCTTTGTATGATGGTAAATGACGGACACTCAGTGACCCATTCTTTCCCCGAATAGCTCTCTTTCCTGTATCTTCAATTTCTCCCTTGACTGGATCTTTCCCAGTAGCACTTACACATATCCAAGTCTCTTTCAGCTTAGGACATACCTGTTCGCTCCCATCCCCACGTCTTCCTCCCCTCTGATCTCACCTTAGCCCCCTCAGAGAAAGCTTTCCTAAAAAGCCGTCTCCACTTCCACTTTCTCAATTCATTCTTCTGTTCAGTTCAGTTTGGCTTCTGCCCCCAGAGGAGTCCCAGAAACTGTTCTCTCTGAAGTCCCCAATGACCTCCATGATCACTGAGTCCTCCACAATCTCTTGGCCACACTCAGTCTCTCTCTCTCTCTCTCTCTCTCTCTCTCTCTCTCTCTCATTTCCAGCACACCAATTATTAGCATTTACTCCCCCCCACCCGCCTGGTGATTCCCTCTCAGGTTCTTTGCTGACTTTTCTTCCTCTGTTGGTTGCTTAAATGTTGGCTGTCCCAAGAGTCCACTCTGTTCTCTCCTCTACATTATCCCCTGGGCAATGGCTGAATTCTCCCTCATCTATACCCTCAGCCCAGTTTGCTCACCTGAATTCCTGGCCCAGCTTGTCAATCATTCTTGGATACCCCCACTTGGAAGTCACACGGTCATCTAAACTCAACCCATTGAGACTGGAATTCACCATCCTCTTCCACCAATCCTGCTCTTCTCATCTTCCCATTGCGGTGAATTTTGCTGCCGTCCACCTAATGTCTAAGCCACTACCTTGGAATTCACCTGCTCGCCTTGACTCCTCCCTCATCATCACATCTCCTGGTCACGAATTCATGTCAATTCTACTGACTAATCACTTTGTGATTTGCCCACCTCTCACTACTTCCTCTACCCAGTTTTCTAGTCTAGGCCTCTAGATGCCTGGACAATGTGTAGCCTAGTTGTGGGGCTCCTGTCTCCACTGCAGTCCCCTCGGATCCACAGTCATCCTACAATGCAAAGCTGGTGGTGTTCACTCTTTTATTTAAAACCCTTCAAGAAACCAGAGATGGTGGTGCACACCTATGTTTCCAGTACTTGGGAGGCTGAGACAGGAGGATCACAGGTTTGAGACCAGCCTCAGCAACTTAGTGAGACCCTCAGCAACTTAGAAAGACCAGCTCCAAAATAAAATAAAATGGACTGGGGATGTATCTTGGAGGTAGAATGTCCCTGGGTTCAATCCCTGGTACCACAACAAAACAAAACCTATAAACATTCCTTCCAGGCTCTTCATTGCCCATAGGATGAAAAGCAGACTCCTTTCCCTTGCACCCCAGGCTCTGCAGGCTTAGACAGAGCCTCTCCTCTGCCCTCATTTCTCACCTGTCCTCTCCCATACTCTGTGTCCAGCTGCATGAAACTTAATCCAGGTTTTCGGAGCTTCCAAGCTCCCTGTCTTGCCTGGAACCTTTCTTAACACTCTTCCTTCTGACTGGCACTCTCTGCTCATCCTCTTCCCAGTTGGCTGAGCTGAGAGAACATGGCAGATGAGCCACCCCTCCTCCTTCAGAGAGAAAGAGGGGCTCCCTCAGCCATCCAGAAAGAAAGAGGGGCTCACTGAAGGGCACCCAGAAAGTCGAGTGTGCATTGTTCTAAGCAGAACAATCTCATTTCTCTCCCATCTTCAGCCACGGTAGGAAGAAAACAGCTTCAGCTTGGGCCCTTCCCTCCAAATTCTGGCTTTTTTGGTGTTGAAATTAGAAAGTGGTACATTTTGCTGGGAGAGGGTTGGAAATAATGCAAGATTCCCTTGCCCCTGCCTTGGCTTCCTGAGGCTGAGGCCCTGATGATACCTCACCTTCTCTCATCTCCTTCCAACTGCTCAGTTCTGCCTCAGCGTTTCCCTGCTCCACCTCCAATACAGACTCTCACCTGCAGACACCACTGTCTGCTTCTTCTCACATGACATAGCTTGGGGCTCAGTAGCCGTTGGTGCAACCTGGCTGGGAACTGGTGTGCTAATGTGTGAGACTGGGGGTGCATAGACAAGATGTTCAGTGCTGATGCCAGGCCAGGGCCAGTTAGTGAACCTTTGGCCATAGATTGGGCAGTAAGCCAGGCCACAGATTAGGCCCTGATCCTGGCCATAGATTGAACTTTCATCCTGCCTATAGACTGGATTCTGAGGCTAGACTCAGACACAGCAGTGACCTTGCTGAGCTCTAACCCTTCCAGAATGGATCCTGACCTTGGCCCCAGAGCCCTGACCATGGGCTGAGTCCTACCCAGCTCATGGAATACACGTGCAGTCGTAGGCTCATGGTGGGAATGGAGGTGACTCAGGGGTAAACCCATCCCCTTAGGGAATAGGCAGGCAATGTTTCCAGAACAGCATGGGCCTCTGGTGTTAAACTCATAGATTTGGGGGTTCACAAGCCACAGAAGGGCCAGGCTCAAAGGGTCGCTGCAGAATCATGTCTGCCAGCTAGTTTGGCTCCCAAATAATGGAGAGATATATTCCTGCATATATCTATCAAACCGAGATGGAGAACATTTCAATGAGAAGGGGACTTAATGACTCTTCGAGGGTTTGGGGCGTAATGAAGCTCACATCAGAGAATGATTTAATCTTCCCCTCATAAAACCCGCACAACAAGGAGATCAACTTCAGAATCCAAATTCACCCTGACATAAAAATGTGTGAGCTTGAGACAGTCCCGGATCACTGATAATTGTCTGGGACTAATTGCTGTGGCCTTGGGGCTGGGGGGGGGGTTATGAGAAAAAGAGGGAGAGTGGGTGTGGCACAGGACATCCTGGGACATGCTAGACTGTCCCTGCCAGGCCCCTCAAGAAGCTGACAATAGGTGACATTGGAGGATAAAGTAGAATGAAGTCAACAGGGGGCAGGAGGGGGAAATAGAAGGTTGCTTGGCCATGGCTGGCTGGTCTCTTACAAGGTGAGCCTTCTTTCCTCTCTGAGAGGACCAGTGGATAGCAGACATCCCGCAACTACTTGCTTAATAGTGAGCCCTAAAGATGCCAGGAAACTCCTGCTTCTAAGCCAGATCTGTAACCATTAGAGCTTATGAGGGTGTTATGCAGAAAACCACAAGAAGGCTGCTCTGGCGACCAGGTGTGCACAGGCTGGACCATCCTTGGACTGACTCCAGCTCCCTGGGGCTGGAAGTGAGGTTCTCTGGTATCAGGCTCCTCTTCCTCCTTCCACATCTTGCTGCTGGCTGGGGTCTCACACATCTCAATGTCCAGCCCGCCAGGGAAGTAACATCTTGATCTTCTCTCGAATGCTGAATCTTGCACACATACTCAGTTGCACATTTTCTCTCTGCTGTACAAACTTATTGATGACATTGTGGGAGAAATCACGGACTTTGACTTGAATAGAGCCAAGTTCCTCATTTCAAAAGGAAACATATTTTATAATAATTAGATGGTAAAAAGCTGGAAATGATGAGAAGCAAACTGAGTCAAGCTTTGGTTGATGCATAATATAATCATTTATACTAAATTTAGGTCAATAATGTTCTGTGCAGCCAGGGAATGTATAAGATAAAGTAACCCAACTGTTTTTTTCTCCCTATTAGAAGAAGACAATGTTCTTAAGTAAGATGCAGAAGCCTTAGAGGAAAATATTAACAGATTTTACCATAGAAAAATATTTTAAGTGTAAAAAATTTCAATCTAGTGAAATACCGAGCAGATAATATAAGAAAAGGAAGACCGAGAGAAAATTCTTATAATATATACAACAAATGGCTAATCTACCAAATAGATGAAACATTTCTGAAGATCTATAACAAAAAGACCAAGAGGCAATAAAAAAGTAGGCAAAGGGTGTGGTCAGGTAATTTTTAGAAGAGGAAACACTGGGTCATCGTGGCGGCCATGGAGGTCCGCTGCTCAGGTTACTCTTCAAAAGAACCTGATGCTGGGAGAAGAGCTGTCACTGGCCTCAACCCGAGCATCCTCCGCTCCACCATCGGGTCACGCCAGGAGTCCTCCAGGCTGTTCCCAGCCAATGACAGCATGGCGGGGTCCTAGAAACAGGACATCTTGGGAGCTCCACACTGGTCTGGTGGAAGCTTTCTCAGAACTCCACTGTGGCCCGAAGATGTCCCTATCCAGTCCTTTCTGTCCCCTCTCCTTGTGCAAATGTCAGAACCGCATCTTAGTCCGGGGCCTCCCTGTCTTCTCCTCTCCCTGCCTTCTTGGTCCTCCAGAGACATTTCCCCCAGCAAGGCTCTTGATTGTCTAATCCCAATGTGCCATCTGCTTCTTGGAGGACCCGAGCTGACCACAACTAGAGACTCAAGTGAAAAGCTAGTCAGCCCCACTCATAATAAAGGAAGCGCACACTGAAATGGGAATTGACAAACGTTCTGAAAAGGTCATTAATAGCTTGCGTAGCGAGGGGGAACAAAATGAATCTTGCATTGTGCTGATGCCAAGAACATAAAATATACATATTCATTAATCCAGTGTCTCACTTCCAGGAATCTGTTCTATAGAATATAAACATGGATATGCACAAAAATATATGTTCTTGGTGGAATTATTTATATTAGTAAGAAACTCGGAAATAACCTAAATGTGCATTAATAAGGGACAGTTACATCAATTATGGAGTATCCACACAGTATAGTTTGTAGCCATTTTAAAGAAAGGTTAGCCATGCATGGTGGTTCACACCTATAATCCTAGTACTTGGGAGGCTGAGACAGGAGGAGCGCAGGTTGGAGACCAGCCTCAGCAATTTAGTGAGGCCTTCAGCCACTTAGCAAGACCCGAAGACCCTGTTTCAAAATAAAAAATAAAAACGGGTGGGGATGTAGCTCAGAGGTAAGAATGCCCCTGGGTTCAATCCTCAGCACACACACACACACACACACACACACACACACACACACACACACACTGGGGTCAAGCTATATGACATGAAAAGATGGTTGTGATATCAAGTGGGAAAAAAGCAAGGCTGAAGAGCATGTTGTATAGTGGGAACCGCCTTCATTCAGTGTGTTTATGTGCACACAAATCGGTGAATATGTGCGAATGCATGGGAAGGTGGGCACTAAATTGCTAAAATCGTTTGTCTTCAGGGAGGAGGGTGAGATTGGGGATAGCTATTAAAGGGAGCCCTCACGATCCGGGTTCGCGGCCAGCCTCAGCTCTCTCTCTCTCTCCTTGTCTCTCTCTCCCTCTCTCTCTCTACTTAGTGAGGCCCTCTGCAACTTCGTGAGACCTGGTTTCAAAATAAAGGGTAAAAAAAAAAAATAGGGCCCGGGGTGTAGCACGGAGGTAGAACGCCCCTGGGTTCAATCCCCGGTACCGCAAAAAAAAAAAAAAATAAATAAATAAAGGGAGCCCTCACTCTTTATTTCTTTCTTTATTGTTTGGATGTTTCACAGTGAGCATGGATTATTATTTTTAATTAAAATGAGCAATACTTGAGAAGAAAGACGAGACCCCAAAGCGTAACCACCAAAAAGAGTATTGACCCCTGGGGAGGCAGAGTCCATAGTCCAGTCAATCCGTTCACAGTGTCTGGACTCTCCCCTGGGAATGACCTTCACTGGCAGGTAATAGCATAAGAAATTTGCTCTTGTTCTTGTCTTTAAAATTCAAATGATCCTTTAATAGGATTTTTACAAAAATGTTAGCAGAAAGTGGCATTGCCCACATTTGGTTCTTCCTGATCAACCACATCGTACTCTGAATGTCTTTTGAAGTGTTCAAAAAATTCATCATGCCAGCCAGGCCTGGTGGCACGTGCCTGTAATCCAAGTACTTGGGAGGCTGAGACAGGAGGATTGTAAAGTCAAGGTCAGCCTCAACAACTTAGCGAGAATTTGTTTCAAAATAAAAAGAGCTGGGGGTGTAACTCAGAGGTAGAATGCCCCTGGGTTCCATCCCCAGTGCCAAAAAATAAAATAAAATAAATAATTTTTTTGCGGTACTGGGGATTGAACCCAGAGGCATTCTACCTCTGAGCTACACTCTCAGCCCTATTTCTTATTCTTTATTTTGAAACAGGGTGTCACTAAGTTGCAGAGGGCCTCACTAAGTAGCTGAGGCTGGCCACGAACCTGCGATCCTCTGGTCTCAGCCTCCCAAGTACTGGGATTACAAGCGTGCACCACCATGCCTGGCTTAAATAAAATTAAATTCATCCTGTCACTACTGTTGACCTGAAGGCCACATATGGTATTACTAAAGATTTTATGGGGACACACCAAGCTCTCTGGCCTCAGTTTCCCTATTTATGTTGGAATAAGTTGGATTAAGTGGTTTCAGTGTCTGGCTCATGTTTTAGGGTTCGGAGGCCACTGCTACAGAGCTTCCCTCTTGGCACATTCTGGGCAGCTGAGATCAGGGAAACCCTATGGTCCTCAGGGTGACCTTCAGCCCCCTCCCCCAAGCCACAGGCTTGGTGAACATTCTCCTGAATCTCTGTCCTCCCTCTGTCGTGTACCCAAACTTCTGGGAGTGAAGGTCTCTCGCTGACACTCTAATGACTCCTGATTAGCTAGTCTGCATTCCCATCGCATTTCCTCTGTAGATCATATGGTGTGCAGAAGTCAGAACTGTCACTTTGTCCTGCTTCCAATATGATTAAGCACTCCACATAATACATCAGGGGGGAAAAGAGACACTGAGCTGAACAATTACATAGTCCTAAACCCTGAGACAAACCAGAATTATCAAGGTTTCCCAAATGAGAAATCCTTGAGTATTTCCCTTAAATCTAGACTCCCTAACAAAGACGGCTCTATCCCGAGTCTTGCTACGATGCTTTCTGAAGCTAGATCATGGCCTTTGTGAATATGATAAGTCTATGAAATGTTGCTGTTTTCATACCATGGACAGACTAATGTCAGCCCGGTGAACTTGGCGATTTTGTAATTGTTTTCCTTTAAATAATGGCTGTGTTTGTGTTTGGCAAGCCAGTCCTTCTGAAACCTTACTGCCTTGCACTCTTTGCAAGTAAAATTTTCTTTTCTAAATAAATACTTCTGTTTCTGAGTCTTCCGTTGACAGATGGGATGACTTAATACATTAATTTGTGTTGTGTTCTTGCTGTCCCTATTCTAAGGTGGAATTAGACTTTTCTTTGCTAAGGGAGGCTTGTGCTGTCAGATCAAAAGCAGGAATTGCCTGAAGAGAGGTGTCTTTCCTGGTTTTGTTTTCCTCAAAACCTAGACTCACTGCTGGGGTGGGGATGGGGTAATGCGAGGTGGAGGGGGAGAGAAACCTCTGGTGGGGGTGGGGGTGGGGAGAGGTGAATGTGAAGTCTAGGAAGGACATGCTATTTAGGGGTTCTGTGAACAGAAGGGAATTCCTGGAGATAGTAAGATGCCAGAAAGGATGACTATTAGGGGGTTCTAAAGAGTTTGGGCCCCTGGCATTGGGGCTTCCAGTTTGGACCTGAGTTTCCTATGTCCAGTCTGGCAGGGGGCAGCATTGCTAACTGCAGACAGGGAACCCCAAGGGCTTAGCTAACAGCCTAGCAAAGTGTGGACTTACAACCATTGAGCAGGCCTCGTGTGGTGGTGCATGCTTATAATCCCAGTACTTGGGAGGCTGAGATAGGAGGATCGCAGGTTTGCGGCCAGCCTCAGGAACTTAGGGAGGCCTTCTGCAACTTAGTGAGACCCTGTTTCAAATAGGGCTGGGGGTGTAGCTCAGAGGTAGAATGCCCATGGGTTCAATCCCCAGTACCCCCTCCCCCGACCACTGGGCAGCCCCCCAAGGTTGGAGCTTTGTAGGAGCCTTGTGACCTTCACAGGATCCTGGGGGGCAAGAAGGAAACCTCAAATACGAATTTCCTGCCAGGTCAGTAAACCGAGAGCTGGGATAGATTTAGAGAGAATAAAATTATTGTGATACTTCCTGCTTTTCTGAGCTTAAGGCATAAAACCAACACCCACTGTCATTTCCCCCAGGATTCAGCACCGTCAATCTTGTAGTGTTTCTATGTCCTATTTTCTGTCTACCCCAATTTCCTGCCCTCCTCACGTCCTGCCACCCTGCACCATACCCTTTTGTCTGTTCTGTTCCAAGGGCGGGACCCACCTTTTTTTTTTTTTTTTTTTTTAGTACTAGGGATTGAACCCAGGGGTATTCTACCTCGGTGCCCCAGCCCTATTTTATTTTTTATTTTGAAATAGGATCTCACTAAGTTGGTGAGGGTCTTGCCTAAATTGCTGATGCTGGCCTCGAACCTCTGATCCTTCTGTTTCAGCCTCCCAAGTATTGGGATTATAGGCGTGTGCCACCCTGCATGGCAGCAGGTCCCACCTCCTAATTGTCTGCCTTGGGGTCTTGGTACCCAGTTGGTGCTCAGCGGTTGAAATTACAAGTTGCACTGAACTGTATCACCCGCTCCCCAATCCTAGCTCTCTCCTTTATGTCTGGTCGTATTCAACAAATGTTTGCCCAGTGGAGAAGAGCGAACCAAGTGTTCCAAGGTGACCACTTTGGTGGGGACAAGATGAACCTGAACGTGTAAATTCGGAGCTGTTTGTTCAAAAGCGCGGTAGTGACCTGGTTTAATCAGAGGAGACTGGCCAGGAAGGGGCCTGTGCATCTGTGAAATGAACCATTTTCTGCCAACACTCGCACAGGAGTTGGTGCTGCTTGATCAATTAACCCCACGCCCTTGTCCTCCATCTGTGCTTGGATCAGGACGTGTGGCTCTGCGGAGAGTGCAGAAGGTAATATCCATCCTCGGAGTGGGCCGCGTGTGTGCGGGTAATTGATGCGTTCCCGGGATCCAGGAGAGAGCGAGCTGAAATCAATCGCGCAGCGTGGTGCGCGCGGTGCGCTCCCAGTGGCCGCCCTCGCTGCGCTCTCGCTAGGGACACCAGCCGGCCAGACGAATCGAGCTTGCCAAGGGCCGCGGGGAGGGCTTGTCCTCTATCCTCACAAGGGCTCTACCTCCTGGCAGAGAAATGAGTCCTGATTGTGCTCGGGGCCACCCAGACACCTGTCGACTGGTTAAAAACAAGCTGTTTTAAAAGATGATGTCTGGCAGCGCGTTTCCCTGGCCTCTATCTGAATTTATTTTTTAAACTTGTTTTCAAAGTAAGGGAGGCTATTGGCTACCGAGTCGGCCATGTAGGACGCGTTATTGGGCAGCCCGTTGAGTGTGGCCCCTGGTTCACATTGCCTGGCTTCCAACCACCTGGGTTCATCCAGTTGCCCCTTGCAAGCTCTTGGGCTTACTTAGTTTCTTGGAGACTCAGTTTCTCCATCTGTAAAATAGGGTTATTAGCTGGGTGTGGTGATGCATACCTTTATCTTAACACTTGGGAGGCTGAGACAGGATGGCAGGTTCAAGGACAGCCTCAGTAATGTAGTGAGACTCTCAGCAACCTAGCAAGATCCTGTTTCAAAAGCAAAAAATAAAAAAAAGGGCTTGGGGGTATATAGCTTGGAGGTAGAATGCCCCTGGGTCCAATCCCCAGTACCACAAAATAAATAAATATTAAAAATAGGGTTGCTATTAATACTTGTGGACACTCACGGAGGATCAGCTGATAATCCATGAGGTAATATTCAGCTTGGTGCTAGATGCTCGGTTACGAAGCATCTTCTCCCTGGCAGGCGGATGTATCGAATGGATGCGTCTGGAGCTCTTTCGTCCCTGTTTCATGTCTGTTCTTTTTGCTAGACTTACAGCTGCAGGGGGCTGTGGCGGACTTGTTATGCTGGGCCTTCAGAACTTGACATTCTGATTCAGAGAAAGTGCTCAGGAAATATCTGTATAAGGAAGAAAATAATGAAGGTGATACCAGCATGGACCAGGACCCAGGGAGGGTTGGTGTGGGCCTAATAATAATACCACAGTATTATTATTATTCAGTACCACAAA
Source organism: Glis glis (assembly GCA_004027185.1). Classification (NCBI taxonomy): domain Eukaryota; kingdom Metazoa; phylum Chordata; class Mammalia; order Rodentia; family Gliridae; genus Glis; species Glis glis. Next base: position 11,047 of record PVJS01034990.1, read on the forward strand.
ATAATAATAATAATAATAATAATAATAATAATAATTATAGGGCTGGGGGTGTAGTTCAGAGGTAGAATGTGCCCCCTGGGTTCAATCCCCAGTACCACCAAACACACACACACACACACACACACACACACACACCACACACAGCTTATTCTCAGCTCTGAGCCCTGGGACAATCATGTGACTTCTCCGGGCTCAGTCTTCTCATCTGTAAAAGGGGACGTGCAATGTCAACTCATAAGATGTTGTATGACTGAAATGTAGGCAAGGTGCCTCGTGTAGAGCCAAGTAGATGCTTAGTAACACCGTTCTCTGCCCTTTCTCCCTCTGGGGATCATTGATCCTTTTTCTGTTCCATTCAGAGGAAACAAAGTGCTGTGCAGATGTCTGTATTTGGGAGTGGTGAGTGATCGACCCACAAATTCACCATGGGAATTCAGTGATTATTTTTGAATATGTGGAGTTTTTAGGTTCCTGCGGCCTCCTTGACTTTAAAGTAGAGCCGGCACCAGCTTCTGACAGTCTCTGTAATTACCTCTCAGTGAATCAAGCTGAGGTTTGTCTTTGTGCCCGAGATTGGTGTGGGCTTCGCTGCCCTCACCCCCCACACCCGCTGAAGGTAGCAGCTAATTATGATTTATGGCACTGTCTGGTTGAAGCTGGCCTGTTTGCTTGGGGCAGCGTGGTACAGGCATCCCCTTCCTCTGTCAGACAGCAGCAAGGAGATTCAAAGATGGCATGGCCTCCCACAGATTGAGGAGCCCAGCAACTTTATTATTAAAAATAAAGTCTAGGAATATGCACTAATGCTGGGCTACTGACAACCTGTAATTCCTGCAATAGTGGCAAGATGCATTTTTCTTTTAGAGTTTTGTTAAGAGATGATTTTCAGCTGTGTACACTGAGGCTGTGGGTTAAAGGTATCTTTTTACTCTGTGGAGGAAGAGCAAAGATTGTATACAGGTGCTGGTGGGGCTGTGTGTGCACAGAGATTATTCATTCTTCCCAAACCAACAGGGTATGTAAATACTATTGATTCTCCAACCTCCAAGAAGTTCTGTCCATCCATGCTCCTATTGAGCCATCTATCTGTTTATTCAATCCAGGCATCCATCATTCCAGCAAGTATTTATCAAACACTTTCCCAAGATTTTAGAGATAACATCAGCAGCAGCTAATGAGTACAGAGAAGAATAATCTGATATAGGGTATGGACCAGGTTCTGGACCCAGGAGCTACACTCCTCATTAATCATCACAACTCTGAGTTAAAGACCATTATCACTGTCCTCATTTCACAGTTGAGGAAATAGAGGCTCATGGAGGTTGAGTGACTTGTCTAGCATTTCAACCTAGTATGTGGGAAATCCAGGAATTGAATCTGGTCGAATGATTCCGGAGCCTGGGATCAAACCACACTGCCCCCAGCATCTCCTGCGGGCTTGGTCTGCATCTTGTGAGCCAGGACCACATGGGATCACAGACATTGTCTCAGTGCTGCACTGAAGTCTTCATCTCTACTTTGATGGGCTTCAGAGAATGGGATTTTGTGAACATATTCTCATTCTACACTAATAATATTAGAAATAGTAATAACTAGCTGGGCGTGGTGGCGCATGCTTGTAATCCCAGTACTTGGGAGGCTGAGACCGGAGGATCTGGGTTTATGGCCAGCCTCAGCTACTTAGTGAGGCCCTCCGCAACTTCGTGAGACCCGGTTTCAAAATAAAGTATAAAAAATAGGGCCGGGGGTGTAGCGCGGAGGTAGAATGCCCCTGGGTTCAATCCCTGGTACCACAAAAAAATAATAGAAATAGTAATAACTATCAAAATAACAGCCAGCATATATTGGATTTTTTTGGAGGTACTAGGGATTGAACCCAGGGGTATATTAACTCTGAGCTACACCCCCAGCCCTTTTAATTTTTGATTTTGAAATAGGGTCTTGCTAAATTGCTGAGGGTCTCTCTAAGTTGCTGAAGCTGGCCTCAAACCTGTAATCCTCCTGTCTCAGCCTCCCATGTACTGGGATTACAGGCCTGCACCACCACGTCCAACTCATATATTTGATTCTTTTGTATAAGCTCTAGTCTAAATGCTTTATCAGTAGTAACTAATTTTCACACCAACCCAACGATGGTTCTTTATCAAATTCCCATGACTACTCTTATTTTATAGGTGAGGAAACTGAGGTGTAGGGAGGTTAAAGAAATTTGTCAACTTGATGGAAGTTTCCCTGGAACATTTGTCTGCAAATAGCAAACAATCTAACAATGGTTACAGGATTTTTTTTTTTAAAAATTCATGTAACAAGAAGTCCAGGAGTCCAGGGCTGGCACGCAGATCGAAGACGCCAAGGACTCAGGTCTGTTTCCATTCTTTGGTTCTTAGTGTACTGGAGCTTGTTACCCGTGGTTGCCAGGTGGTGGTTCAATTTCCACTTTCATCTTTGCATTTTCAGGCAGAAAGAAGAGGGAGACATGAAAGCAAAGGCTTTCCCAGAAATGGTGCATAGAATTCCTTTCCATTCCATTGGCCCAAACTGTGTCACAGGACCAGCTTGAGGTGCAAGAGTGGCTGGGGAAGTAAGTGCCCTCAACTACTCCTCTTTCCAGCCTTTGCAGTAGAGGAAGTTAAGAAAGAAAAGATTGAGAATGGGTATTGAGTGAAGTAACCAGAGGTGGCTATCATGTATGTTTGTATGTATGTATGTATGTATGTATGTATCTATCTTTTTTTTTTTTTGCGGTACCGGGGATTGAACCCAGGGGCATTCTACCTCCACGCTACACTTATTTTTTTTATACTTTATTTTGAGACCGGGTCTCACGAAGTTGCAGAGGGCCTCACTAAGGAGAGAGAGAGAGAGAGAGAGAGAGAGAGAGACAGGGAGAGAGAGAGTGAGAGAGCTGAGGCTGGCCATGAACCTGGATCCTCCGGTCTCCGCCTCCCAAAGTACTGGGATTACAAGCGTGTGCCACCACGCCCGGCCTTGTATGTATGTATGTATGTATGTATGTATGTATCTATCATCTATCTAGCACCTATCTATCTATCTATCTTCTATCATCTATCTATCTATCTATCTATCTATCATCATCATCATCTATCTATCATCTATCTACCTAGCTATCTATCTAGCTATCAATCCATCATCTAATCTATCTTCTATCTTCTGGTTTTGAGTATCTTTATTCTTTCTGATCTACGACTTTCCCCCTGTACTTAAAGAAACTTTTCATGACACTGATGTTTTGAAGAGCCCAGGCTAATTGTCTTGTAGAACATTTCACACTGTTTTCTCTGCATTGCTTAAACATTCTTTTCTTGGTGCATTATAATTATGCATCATAGTGCTATTCAAAGTGTTGCACTCATGAATGCACATATCATAGAATTCACCATTCAAAATGTGTAATTCAGGAAAATAGTATGGTGACCCCTCAAAAAATTAAATATAGAATTACCATATGATCCAGCAATTCCACTTCTGGGTCTATACCTCAAAGATTTGAAAGGAGGGACTTGAACAGGTATCTGTACACCAAGGTTCATAGTAGCATTATTCACAATATCCCTCAAATGTCCATTGGAGGATGAACAGATAAATAGGATGTGCTATATACATGCAGTGGGATATTTTTAAGTATATTTTATTGGTGCATTGTAATTATACATCATAATGAGGTTCAGAGTGATAGAAACCCACGTGCACATAGGACTTGCTGAGTTTCCCTCTGGATCCCCCTGCTCCCCTCCCTCCCTGACATGGTATTGAGGTTGGTGTTGATTGTTTCGCACAGGTACATGGTGCTATTTGGACTGTTTAACTGTTTCTTTCATCAAGTCTCCTCCCCCCACCTCCCTCCCTTAGTCCCCTCCCACTACTTACTAGAACCCTTCCTCATTTATCTGAAGTCTCTTTTGTTTCTCATTTCTCTCCGGCTTCCACATAGGAGAGAAAACCCTTCACTTTCTGAGACTGGCTGATCTCACTTAGCGGAATATTATCTAGTTCCATCCATTTCATGCAAATGACATAATTTTGTTTTTCTTTATGGCTGAGTAAAATTCCATTGTGTGTATATGCAACATTTATATTATTCATTCATCTGTAACTGGATACCTGGGCTGGATATTATTCAGTCTCAAGAAGAAGGAAGGAAGTTCTGACACCTGCTGCAACAACGGCGAACCTTGAAGACACTGTGCTAAGTGAAATTAGTCAGACATAAAAGGACAAATACTGTATGATTCTGGATACAAGAGATATCTAGAGTAGTCAAGTTCATAGAGATGGGAAGTAGAATGGTGGTTGCCAGGGACTGGGAGGAGGGGGAAATTGGAGTTACTATTTAGTGGGAATGTGATGTTTAATTCATGGGTCAACTTGACTGGGCCACGGAGTGTCCAGATATTTGGTCAATGTTTCTGGGGATGTCTGTGAAGCCTTTGAATCAGGAGACTGGGTAAGGCGGAATGCCTTCCCTCCTGTGGGTGGTGGGTGGGCCCCATGCAATCAGACCTGAGTAGAAGGATGACCCTCCCTGGAGTAAGAGGAAACTCCTCCCACCTGCCTGCCTTTGAACTGGGAAATTGTTTTCTTCCCCCTGCCTTCTGATTTGAAATTAAATATTGGCTTTTTCTTGGGTCTGAGCCTGCTGGCCTTAGGACTGAAACTATATCATCGCCCCTCCTGGCTTCCAGCTAGTCTGCTGCAGATCTTGGGATTTGTCAGCCTTCATAACCATGTGAGCAAATTCCTTATAATAAATCTCTTTATGATATATTTGTCTGTACACACACACACACACACACACACACACACACACACACACACACCTCTTGATCCTTTTTCCCTGAGGAACCCTGACTAACACAGGGAAGATGAAAAAGTTTCAGAGATGGAGAGTGGTGCTGGCTGCACAGCAGTATGAATATACTCAATGCTGCTAAACTATACATTTAAAAATGGTTAAGACGGACTGGGCATGATGGCCCAGGTCTATAATTCCAGTATTTGGGAGGCCGAGACAGGAGGATTGCAGGTTCAAGGCCAGCCTCAGCAACGTAGAGAAATCTTGTTTCAAAATAAATAAAATAGGGCTGGGGATATAACTCAGAGGTAGAATGCCCCTGGGTTCAGTCGCTAGCATCCCCCCAAAAATCCAATAAAAATGGTTAAGATGGTAAATTTCACATTATGTATATTTGGCCACAATAAAAAATTCACAATTCCTGGTTTTTAGTATTTTCACAAGGTTGTGCAACTATCACCACCATCTAATCCCAGGATATTTTTTTTATCACCCCAAAAAGGAACCCTGTACCTGTTAGCAGTCATTCCTTGCTCTCCCCTCCCTCCCATACCCTGACAAGATACAAATGACCATATATTGTATGATTGCATTTTAGAAAATGTAGAGTAGGCAAACGCTGTCATTTTTAAAAAAAGAAGATAGTCATGACTCAAATGTTAATCTCACCTTCACACATGCATTTTTATGTTTGTTTCTGGGTAAGGGAGAGGAGATTACATAAAGCCGTCCTCCTACTTTCCTCAAATTCCCATTATAATTAGTGGTGTTTGCCTGGGAAACGGTGTTGTATTTACTCCTATGAGTAAATAGGAGAAGGTCTAGTGTGGGGATCAAGTCAGTGGAATGGACCACGGTGACCTTCTTCTGAATGCTCAAGTTGGTGATGGGTCATCACTCTGTAACATATCATGAACAGCAAAAAGAACTGAGGCTGCTGAGCCAGATGGAAAGAAGGCTCAAGGGAAATATTCAAAGACTGTCATGGAAGGGAAATATGGTATCATGAACAAAATGGGATTTTTAGAAGCTCCCAGGTCTAGGTTTATAGTCTAGCTCTAACTAGCTGTCTCATCTTGGGCAGCTGACTCTCTCCTAGTGTCCTTTTCCTCCTTGGTAAAATGGATATAATTACAGACTTTTAGGATTACTGAAAAAAGTAAAGGAACTAACTTGTAAAATGTGTTTTGTTCCTTCCTTCTATGTAACTGCAAAGGGTGGAGCTGTCATCCTTTGTCCATTTATAAGGAATTTAAGTCTATGTTGAGTCTGTGTTGGAATCTAAGCCTCTGCTAGGCGTGGGGACAGTGACATGGAAGAAGCCTAGGAGAGGCAGATAATGAGCACAGGACTGGGATGCAAGGCGAGATGTGATGCCTCTTCGGAAACATCATCAGGGACCACGAGGCCCCTGAGGAAGCTGTGGATAACTCGGACATCCTGGGTTGCAGGGGGGTAGTCTCCTGCAGGGAGCTATTTGAGTCAGGTCTCTAAGGGCAAGTAAGAGTCTCCAAAGGAGAAGGGTAGCACAAGCCTTGTGGCTGGACAGAACAGCACAAAGAGGCATGAAAAACACAGCACTTTTAGGGCACAGAAAGAGGTTCAGAGAGGTTGACTGTGGTAGAAACTTGGGGCAAAGTGGTAGAAAATGAGCTTGTTAAGTGGGTCAGACTAGACATTAAAGAAACTCAGCTATCAGGCCTTGGAATGTGGCCTTTTATTCCTCTTGAGAGTCTTGTAAGACTTTCAGGCAATGCTATTTGGCAGAACTCTAGAAACCATAATGAAAGAAGAGGCTCTGGAGGCAGGGAGGCCAAATCAGAGACCACTTCCCAACTCAGGGGGAAGATAATGAGACTAGGTCAGTGATAGAAATACTTGGGAAACCAGGCAGAGGGAATTGGAGAAGGCTCAGGGGTAGGTTTGTGGGGCAGGGTGTGTGGAGGGTGGCTTGTCTAGGAACCCACAGGCTAATAGCAGAGAGGGGACCAGAACTCAGAACACTCATTTTCCTGAGGGGTGTAGTGGGGTCAGAGAGATCTGGATCTAAATCCCAGCACCGGCGCTGCCTGTGTGACTTTGGGTAAGCCTCCCACTCTGCGAGCTCAGTTTCTTCATCTCTAAGGCAGATTAATGATGCTCACTCCACTGTGTGAAGATTACAGGAGACTGTTCTGTGCACAGTTTGCACCTCGGAGGCCAGTGTCTCTACAGCACTTAACTCTCTTTTTTTATTTTGGTGGCACTGTGGATTGAATTCAGGGACATTCTGCCTCTGAGCTACACCCCCAGCCCTATTTACTTTTTATTTTGAAACAGTCTTGCTAATTTGCCGAGGGTGGTCTCAAACCTGTGATCCTCCTGTCTCAGCCTCCTAAGTTGTGGGATTACAGGTGTGCCCCACCACACCTGACTTACAATACTTAACTCTTAAGAATATTTACTGAGCACTGTTCTAGATGCATCAGAGACCTAAGCAGGCAAAAACAAGAACAAAACCAAAATCTCAAGTATTTAAGAATATAACTAGTTGCCAACTTAAACCAGGAGATTTCACACAAAAAAAGTCTGAGTTTCTGGTTTTCTTGAAAATTTGGCAATTCCGAGTCATTGTTTTTGTGGGGAACAATGGGGCGGAGGGGAGAAGGGAGTGTTCCGTTTTGTCTGAACACCGGCTTTCCAGTTTCTACAGTCCTCACTACTCCCTATTGTGAACCTGGCTTGCTTTGCTCGTCTGTATCAGTTGTGATCATCTGAGTTTGGGCCACCTGGCTGGGTCCGAGTCTTGGTATATAGTAAATGGCTGCATTTCAGAGGCTGGAAATATGCACGCCACATGCAATATTGACCACATCGTCCAAGGCACGGACTTGGGTTGAGGCTCTCTGCATAGCGAGGAATGGAGACATAGGAGAGACCCAATCACAGAGAGTCCTCATCTGGAGAGGAAATGGGCCTGGGGGAGAGGAGGATGAGTCCATCCTGGGTAGGGAGAGGGGTGGGAGCAGACGGGAGGGCAGGGCAATGGGAAGAGTGGGAGAAAGCACGGCATCGGTGCCTCATCCTAGTCCCCATCCCTGCCCTGGACGCCGCCCGAGGCTGCTGCTGCTTCGCCCATTTCCCAGAGCCGCGCAGATACGCTGGGCAGCACTCTCTCTGCACTGCTCAGATGTCCTGGGCCTGTGCGCACATGGAAGTCGCTAGGAGCAATGCTAGGAGCCTTGGACTTTCCCATCACTTCCATTATTGTGTCGCAACTGCAGCGGAGCCAGTGCCTTCTGCGTTTCTTCTCTTCCGTGCACCTGGGCAGATGCCAAGGGCTCAGGTGTGGCCCGGGGACTGAGCTTTGGCACCTGTCCACAACGCCACTTGCTGGAAGTTTTCCCGCTAGTACTTACTTGCCATCCTTGGGAGCGAATCCGTTGCTTACGATTGAGGGAATTTTCCTTCTGTTACTTCTCCCATTATCGCTTCTCCTCCATCTGTCCTGTTCGCTCCTCCTAGAATTCCAAATGGGGGCTGATTGAGCCTCCAGGATTTATTCCCCCTTCCTCCTCCCACGTCTCACCGTATTCATCCTTCCAGCCTTTTCCTCTGAGTTTGGGGAAATTGCTCGCGCTTACCACTCAGATGACTACTTTGGGCTTTGGCAGTATCCGACCCATTGTTTCGCCCCCACTAATTTAGCTATTTTGATGATCATATTTGTTTTTCCGACTGAACGTATTTCCTGATTTTAGAGCTTTCCTTCCAGAGAGGCAATGTTTGTTTTGTTCAATCTTGTCTTGTTTTTGTATTTCATTTTGGAATAATTTCAGATTTATAGAAAAGGTGCAAACACCACAGAGTGCTCCCACACACCCTTCACTTCGCTTCCTCTAATGTTAGCATCTCACAGTGTGTCTTTGGATCTCATTGCATAGATTTGGGAGAGGTTGCCACAAGTCTTCTCAAATGTACACACAGGGAAACCTTGGCAGGCACTCCGCAGAACTGGGCTGTTGTTTTCACCACCAACCCGTTTCTTAGGGTAGGTGACTTTTTCAAAACATTCTTTTTTTTTTTTTGTGGTACCGGGGATTGAACACAGGGGCGTTCTACCTCCGTGCAATGCCCCCGGCCCTATTTTTTATACTTTATTTTGAAACTGGGTCTCATGAAGTTGCAGAGGGCCTCACTAAGGAGAGAGAGAGAGAGAGAGAGAGTGAGAGAACCCGGATCCTCCGGTCTCCGCCTCCCAAAGTACTGGGATTATAAGCGTGCGCCACCACGCCTGGCTGATCAAAACATTCTTATTTTTTTGAGAGATTTATGTTTGTCCAAGACCGAGATGGGCTCTGTCAGATATTGTAAGGGTTTCTGCTCCAATGTGCCCCAAAGAGAGAGAGAAGTAGAGTCTAGTTACATATGGGTACATGTGTGGTGGGAGGCACTTAACGGGGTAGGCACCAACTGGGAGGAACCTTTCCTTTGTCCATATTAGTTTGATATTAGCTAACACAATAGCCATCATCACTACTGGGGATTGAACCCAGGGACATTCTACCTCCAAGCTACACCCCCAGATCTATCTTTTTTTATTGTTACAATTGTTCTATTTTATTATTAGTTATTATCATTGTTATTTTTTTAAATTTATATTGGTGCATTGTAATCATACATATTGATGGGTTTCAGGGTGGTAGAAGTATACATGCACACATCGGTCAATTAGCCCTCCCCCAATTGCCACCCCCTTCCCTCCTCCTGCTCAGCATAGTAGTTGACTTTGATAAGTTTGTGTATGTACATCCTGTGCATTAGGGTGTTTCCCTCTTCTCCCCCCCCCATCTCCCTCAGGTTGCCTTCTTTATTCATCTAAGGTTTTCTCCATCTTTGTCTGGAGTCCCTCCTATGCCCTATTCTCCCTAGCTTCCGCATATAAGGGAGAACATCTGACTTTTCACTTTTTGTGACTGACTAATCTCACTTAGCATAATGTTCTCTAATTCCATTCATTTCCCTGCAGATGATGTAATTTTGTTCTTCTTTATGGCTGCGTAAAATTCCATTGCGTATATATCCCATCGTTTTGTAATCCATCTGTTGATGGACATCTTGGCTGGTTCCATAGTTTGGCAACTTTGAATTGTGCAGCTATAAACACAGATACACATGCATTAGTCTGGTAGTTTGGTTTCAGTTCTTTTGGGTAGATACTGAGGAGTGGTATAGGTTCATTCCCATTCTTCTAAGGATCCTCCACACTGTTTTCCAAAGTGGTTGCACTAATTTGCAATCCCACCAACAGTGTATTAGAGTTCCTGCTTCTCCACATCCTCACCAGCATTTGTTATTGTTTGTGTTTTTAATGATTGCCATTCTAATTGGGGTTAGGTGAAATCTCAGGGTAGT
>PVJS01034991.1:0-21252 GCA_004027185.1 Glis glis
CCCCAGCCCTATTTTATTCTTTATTTTGAAACATGGTCTCACTAAGTTGCGGAGGGCCTCAAAAGTTGCTGAGGCTGGCCGCGAACCTGTGATCCTCCTGTCTCAGCCTCCCAAGTACTGGGATCACAAGCATGTGCCACCACGCCCGGCTTCTTTCACTTTTTAAATGTTTTTATTTTTTTGATACTGGGGATTGAACCCAGGGGTATTCTACCTCAAGCTACTCCCCCTGCCCCTTAAAAAGTTTTTTCTTTTTAAATGTTGAAACAGAGTCTTACTAAGTTGCTGAGGCTGACCTGTGATCCTCTTGTCCCAACCTCCTAAGTATTGGGATTACAGGCATGCACCACCATGCCCAGCAATTTCTTTCATTTTTGAGGATGGGTTAGCCCTCCAAAGTTTTGTAAGAATAGAAGAAAATGGCCTTGAAAAGTACAACTTTAGGCTGTAAAACATTGCTTTGGACTCCAAAGCACCAAATATGTGAAGTTGGTAATCTTTATCTACAATGATATAACTAAAATTCTTGGAAGCCAAATGTTAGTTGCTTAGTAACTTTCCCTTGTAATATAATCAGTATCTAGCTTAGTTTACATCTGACTGACTTTAAAAGGCCTAAGATTTCATTATGTGGTAAGTAAAGTTATTTTGAATGCCTATTATCAGTTTTGTTTGTGGTTTGATAGTGTCCTGTTTATTTCTTCTGGCTCAGCCAAATATGGTACTCCAGCTCTGGGGGCTAACTGGTTGACCTAGTTTGGCAACTAAGGAAGCTATACAGTTTCAGTCAATTAAAACTTTTGATAATACTCCTATAAATATTCAGATTTCATTCAGCTTACATATATAATACAGGGATAGGCTACTAGGCAGCTAAGCTTCTTATATAATTTCTGACAAGTGTTCTTGCCATTTTGGGTGTACTTCCAAAGGTAGAGGTCTCTGCCAAAGAGGCTTGATGACTCCAATTCATAGTTTTACCATCTACGTTTCTTTAAACCACTCTCAAAAAAGTATGTATTTCCCGTGAATTCATTGCTTGTATCTCCTATTAGTTGCCTTTAAATAAGAAATTATCCCAAATTATGAATAATTTAGAAATTTTCAGTGGGATATTCTATAGCATGATTCAGTGCATGGATTAACCAAGGGCAGGAGTGGTTTCCTACCTAGCCAAAGTCATCTTTGAAGAAAGCTACCCAGCCAAGTACATGGTACCATTGCTCTGGTCTATTGTAGAGCCCATTTCTCCTTCATTCTTTTATCAGGGAATGAGGATTGTTTTATGGTTTTCTATTAGAAACGCAATTTGCTAATTGAAGACTGAAACACAAACAGGCCTAAAACAGAATTTCTGCTGATTTTTTATTGTTGTAATGTAGCTATAGGTTCTGCTTTTGGAAAATAGGAGGCTTCTGGACAGTCTTATGCATTGTTTGCACCCTTGATATCTAAATATCCTTTAAAACAACAAATGGAATCATGCTGTCAGAATAATGATGCATGATAACTCTAAGCTGAATCAAAATGACTTAACTTATGGCAAAATTAATTGCCATGGCAGCAGCATTTAATTAATAGTAACCATTTACATTTTATGGAATGGTAGCTGCTTCCTCCATGGTGTGTCATGAAATTAAGGCAATCAAAAGGAAAGATGTATGATGAATATTGAATTATAGAGAGTTTCGACTGACAATAGTATATGAAAACTCTGAAATCAATGACCAGAGGAGGTAAGGGTAGAAAAAAAAAAAGACTTATTTCATATGCCTTGGAGGACATAAGGACAATGTAGGAGGTGAGAGAGAAATTTCCCCCTGAAATAATTGATGGCAAAGCAACTGACGTTTCAACTGGCTTTCTGGAATAAATCGTATGTCTTTTGGGGGCAGCCACATTCCCTCCAAGAACCAATTACTGACATGTTGGGCTGTCCACAGAAAACATGTAAAACATATATGTTGGATGGATGAAGAAATGAATTAACTGATTTGATAAAGAATAAAAATCAGCATTGAAGGGAATTATAGGGTCTTGCCACCCAGGCAATATCCCCGAGGCTATGGTAGACATTAACTGGCGTTTACCAACATTTGCAGCTCTCCCTTTTTTCTGGGTACACAGGAGGGCCATGCTTACTTGCTCTGCCAAATTTAGGCATGGCTATGGGAGCTAAACAATATAAGTGGAAATGACATATGTTCCTTCCAGGTGGCGGTATCTAGGAGTTAAGTGTGTGATGTTCCGCTCTGCTCTTTCCCTGAGGAATTCTGAGTTGAAAGGGAAAAGCCAGAAGATGGAAGAAGCGGCTTGGATTGCTAAGCCAACAGAAGGACAGCTGCTCTAAGTATTGCCTGGACCCACAGCGGATTTTGTTTGAGTAAGAAATAAACTCTGTTGTTGTAAATCAACACATGGCAGATGGTATTTTCCAAAGATTATCTAGACGGCCAATAATCTCTCCCATCCAGTATGATCTTCTCAGCGTGAATTTGACACTCTCCCATCAAAAGGTGGAGTCAAGCCCTCTGCTCCATCCAGGGGATGAAAGTGATGCTGCCTGGTGCCAAGACTCCATGCAGCAAGGGCAGGACACTCCTCCTGGAGCATCTCAGTCTCGGAACTCTTACTCTATTCATGCCCCCTCTCAGAATCCAGCCATCATGGAGCTCAAGGACCTTAGCGAGTCCACATAGAGCTGCTCCTGATAGGAGTCCCAGCCCATGCAAGTCAACTCAGGTACCATATGAAGAAACCTCCAGATGATTCCAGCCCCCAAGCCTTCTGAGTGCTCTCAGACATTACACAGCAGATACATGACATCACCACTGTGTTGTGTCTCATTTTTTTTTTTTTGACCCACAGAATCTGTGAGGATAACACAATGATCATTATTTTACACCATGAACTTTGGGCGGTTTGTTATAAAGCAGCTGGTTACTGGCGCACACTGGTGGGACTGGTTTGTGCCACATCATAATTTAGTTCATCTTAACACTAAGAGATTTTTCAGAAATTCACGAATCACAAATGAAAAATCAAGATGAAAAATTCTATTTTCAGATTTTGGTGTCAATGCCTCATAGGATACTGCCATTCTGGGGAAGTCATACAAGTTCAGTCTGCATGATCCATTCTCCCTAACTATAAACCCAGGATCTCATTCCTTATGCAAACTATGTAACCTTTGTGTAAACTGGTACATAGCAATTTTTTTATTATTTTGTCCAGACAAGTTTTATTCTGTAAATAACTTTATACTTCTGTGCCTCAATAAAACATATGTACATTGAAATATTTACATGTGATAAAATAAAATATGTAACATTGAAATATTTACATGTAATAAAATAAAAGAAAGCTGGGAGGCTCATACTGTGAGATGATTGATTGATTCTAGTTGACATCTAAGTCATTACTATGTGAGATATTTGTAATTTAGAAGACTTCTTAGTAAATGCCCCCCTGCCACCAAAGTTATTAGCACAAACATTTTTTTTAACAAAACCACTAGAATAACTTAAGAGTTCATATAACAATATATTTAGAAGCAAGGATGCTAGGAATGGGAAACATCATAGAAAATTGCCAATGTTTGTTATTGCACACAACAAAAATAGTAATTAGCTTAATTTTAAGGTTCTGCAGATCTAGGGGCAAATGGACTCCATGAATCCATACAAGTATTGTTTGAAGAAGGTATAGTTCATAAATCCTTAATTAAACTTTATGGGCCAGTTTTCATAATGTGTTGGATGATATGTGCCCTAGAGAAAGTATAACATGCATATTGTTAGTTTGCAGAGAGGTCAAAATGAGTATTCCAACAAAGGAGAAAATCAATCCAGAGCAAGAAACGAACCCTACTGTGAAGACAATGCTAGACTTGATGATTTCATATCATTCTTATCTCACTCACAGAACAAGATAGGCAAAATGTAGAGAAGTGGGTTGTTGTCCACACACCAGGGGGACATGTACATTTGCTAACAGAGACAAGCTAGGATACTAGAGAAGGCATAGGACTCGGTATTGGTAAGACCTGAAATGAAATCGCAGCTCCTCTGTTACTTTGCTGTTGGACCTGAAGCAAATAACTTTTTCCGTGTCTCAGTTTCCCAGTACCACAAATAAATAAATAAATAAAATAAGTATGGAGATAAGAATCTCCATACTGTGGGATTGGAGTGGGGAAATAAATCATGTTTATAAAGTGCCTGGCATATAGTGAGCACTTAATAAAGAGAGGCTATCATGAGTATATTTTAATAGGAAAGATAATTAGTAGCAATCCCTCCAACATAAAGCTTCACTGATTAAATAACCATTGGATTATAAAATCCAGCATTTAACCTGCTTCTTAATAATTTGCTGAGAGAACTAAAATTTAGATTTTAGATAAAGGCTTTAGACTGTCCTTTTGTCTTGCCCATTCATGATGCTCCTAAGGCCAATTCATCTGGAAGTGCCTGTCCCAAAGATATGGAATGATCAGTCTCAAATCTGCCTGTGCAGGTCTGTGGGCCAGAGATTTTCTCCTCATCTTTGAAGCCTTATTCCACACAAAAGCCACATATAAAACTAGCCAGTAAGCAGTAATTCCCTTCTGGGCTTTTGTCTTGACACTGAAATGATTGCTATTATGTAACACGCAAATGGAGGAAGTGATTTGCAAGCCTATCATTCACACACGGAGCTTCTGTTGCACTGAAAAAAAATTCTCTGATTTGCTCAGATTGGGTTGTTGTTTTTGTGATTATCTTTTCTCCTCCAATTTCTTCCCCATCATTCTGCCAGCTGCTACACACACACACACACACACACACACACACACACACACACACATATTATTATTATTATTATTTCTGCAAGGCTACAGGAAGTCAATTGTCTTCTCCCAGTGCTGCCCTCTGGACCCAAGGATGATGGTCGAGTCTGATGTGGTGTCCAAATAGCAGGCGTCCTCGTTTGCTTTACTTGAAGCAAAGCTTGTTGACAATGAGGTTCCTTGCCTCCAGAGTGCCCACCTGACAGATTTCAAACTCAGTCACACAGAGTGGATGATTCTATTAGTTGATTTTGATAATAATTTTCTCAGATCTCGTAAGATATGTTGACACCTTCAAATCACTATCACTCATCAAAGATGGATTCCAATATTTAGAATTAAATATACATGAATATATTTTCCACATTAAATCGATGGGACACTTCCTAGGTAGAAGACTTAAGGAATTATAGGACTCTGAAGCTAAACGACTTCTTAGAAGTGAAAGCATCCAACTGTTACATTTGAGGGAGCAAAGACTCGGAGATCTTGTACTAGATACTTAAATGATGAAAGAAATAAAACTCTTAGAAGCTGTGAAAAATATCTCTTAACCGTTTCACTGTCTATAACGGATCGTTATTTAGTCTTATGCTGTCCTTCCTATTTTTACTTATTAACTTATGTATTTATTTATTTTTTGACTTCATCATCAATGATCTGAGGTCATTTGGTATGTAAAGAAAATATTACTATCAACAGGGATGCTGGATTTTAAAAAATTGCTTTCTCAGGAGCAGTGACAGGTCTGCATTTTCTTGCTGGTTTCATGCTATAATCAGTTCCACACGTTTGTGAAGCTGAGGTGAGCACATGGCCAGGAAGTAGCGAAGCTAATCTGTGCATACTTGTAACAAGAGCGCCTCTTTAGTTTCAGAATACTACTGATTGAGCAAACTGGTTTCACCTTTTGCTCACATAAACCACAGCTCAAAAGAAGTCAACTATTCATAGCCAGGAAGAACATGAACAGGGCATGAATTATAATATAGGTAAGACCAAATATTTGCTTAACTATATTTCTGCTTCAGATAGAGGCCATTGGTCCTGAAGGACACCTGGGGTTTAGATGCTGTTTCAGAGTTGAGGAACTGAGAAACCATCGTCCTCATTTTTAAGATGTGGGAACTGAGGTCCAAAAGGACTAAAGGTGTTGCTGGAGATTCCAAACTTAAGAAGGGACACTCCCTAGACTTGAATCCAGGGCCAGGGCTCATCCCATCATACCACGAGAATTTTAGGTACTGACAATTTGAATAAAGTCACAATGGCTTACAAATTTGGGTTTCATTAGTAAAATGAAATCTGAACAAATGGATTCATGATTTTGTAAACAGCTCTTTCCTGTTGTAAGTATTAGTGTACTGAAAATATAAACACGCATACATCTTCACACAGTGTTTAACTAGGTAAAACAATACATGTTCTTCTCTTATTTAGCAACATTTGTTTTTGCTATCACCCAGGTGCTTATTTTGACTACCACCAGGAATATAGTTTATAATTATGTTCACTTCCACATTACTGAAGAATAAAGTAAAAAAAATGTTGAATCCATCTCTCCAATAACTCAAGATAAAATACCTTGGAGTTATGCTTGATTCATATTCATTCTCTCTCTCTCTCCCTGGCCCCCTTCATTCCACACATAGCCCAGTGGCAAATTGTCTTCACTGCTCTTTAAATGAGACGAAAAGTTCACCTTGCTCTCACTCCCATCACTGCCATTAACCTGGTCTAAGTGATTATCATTTGCCTGGATGACTGTATTAGCCTCCTGGCTGGTTTCCTTGCCTCTTTTTTGTCCTATGCAGTCTGTATATTTTTAACATAGCAGCCAATATGATTATTTTAAAATGTAAATTAGATCACATCATATTTCAAAACTTGCCAATGAAAAGGCTGTCTTTTCTCCAACATATGAGTCTGGCACCTTTGTCAAAAATCAATTGGCTATAAGTATGTGGATTTGTTTCTGTATCTTCTATTCTGTTCCATTGGTCTATGTGTCTGGTTTTATTACTATAGCTCTGTAGTATAATTTGAAGTCAGGGATTGTGATGCCTCCTGCATGGTTGTTATTGCTGAGAATTGCTTTGGCTATTCTGGGTCTTTTGTTTCTCCATATGAAATTTAGGATTAATTTTTCTAGGTCTGTGAAGAATGACATTGGTATTTTGATAGGGATTGCATTGACTCTGTAGATCACTTTTGGTAGGATGGCCATTTTGATAATATTTATTCTGCTTATCCAAGAGCAAGGTGGGATTGCAAATTAGCTCAGCCACTCTGGAGATCAGTGTGGAGATTCCTTAGAAAACTGGGAATGGATCCACCATATGATCTGGCTATACCACTCCTGGGTATCTTTCCAAAGGGGTCAAAATCAGAGAACAACAGTAATATATTCATACCCATGTTCATACAGCACAATTCACAATAGCCAAATTGTGGAACCAACTTAGGTGTCCATCAACAGATGAATTAATTTCAAAATTATGGGATATACACACAATGGAATTCTATGCAGCAATAAAAAAGAACAAAATTATGTCATTTATAAGAAAATGGAAGGACCTGGAGAATATTATATTAAGTGAGATTAGCCAGTCACTGAAAGTGAAGGGTCATATGTTTTCTCTAATACACGCAAGCTAGGGAGTAATTGAGATACAAGAGGGACTCCAGATAATGGAGGAGAAACCTCAGTGGAGCCAGGGAGGTTGTCTAAGGGAAGGGGAGGGGGAAGAGTGAGGTTTATTAATGGAATTACTACCATCAGCTATGTGTACATATGTGAAAATACCAATGTCAATCTCAGTACTCTGTATGGGAAGGGGGGAGATGGGGAGGAAGCCTTGAGGGTGGAGCTACAAATACTGTGTGCATGTATGTCACTGTCAACATGATTTACAGTATGATGTAAGACTATAATGCACCAATAAAGGCATATTAAAAAAGCAAAAAAACCTGCCAATGAGCAAAAGTTAAAATAGACAAATGGGATTACACAGAATTAAAAAGTTTTTGCATACAAAGGGACTATTCAACAGAAGAAACAACCTAAAGAATGGGATAAAATATTTGAAACTGTACATCGAAGAAGTGGCTGATATCCAAAATATATAAGGAACAAAAACAACTAAATATCAAGAAAACAAAACTTAATTTAAAAATGGGCAAATGATCTGAATACATATTTCCCAGAAGACAGACAAATGGCTAACAGGTACATGAAAAAATGCTGTACATCACAGTCATCAGGGAAATACAAATTAAAACGACAATCGGATGTTGCCTCACACCTGTTAGAACATGTATTAAAAAGAATACAATTAAATTAAAAAGATAACAAGGGTTGCCAAGGATATGGGGCAAAGGGGACCCTGGCATACTGTTGGTAGAGATTTTAATTAGTACAGCCATTATGGAAAACAGTATGGAAGCTCCTTAAAAAAATTAAAAATAGAACTACTGTATGATCCAGCAATTCCACTCCTGGGTATATATCCAAAGGAAATAAAATCAGTATGGCAAAAAGATACTGGAATTTCTATGTTTATTGTAGCATTATTCCTAATAGTCAAGACGTAGAATTAACCTAAGTGGCCGGGCGTGGTGGCGCACGCTTGTAATCCCAGTACTTTGGGAGGCGGAGACCAGAGGATCCGAGTTCGCGGCCAACCTCAGCGCGCATGCGCGCGTTCTCTCTCTCTCTCTCTCTCTCTCTCTCTCTCTCTACCTAGTGAGGCCCTCCGCAACTTCGTGAGATCCGGTTTCAAAAATAAAGCATAAAAAAATAGGGCCGGGGGTATAGCGCGGAGGTAGAACGCCCCTGCGTTCAATCCCCGGTACCACAAAAAAAAAAAAAAAAAGAATTCACCTAAGTGTCCATCAATAAATGAATGGATAAAGAAAATGTGGTGTATACATGGTGGGATACTCTTCAGCCATAAAAAGAAGGAAGTCCTGTCATATGTGATAACATGAATGAATCTGCAGGGCATTAATATTACAGAAAGACAAATTCCTCATGGTCTTACTCATATGTGGAATCTAAGAAAAATGATCTCACAGAAGTAGGGAGTAAAGTAGTGGTTACCAGGGGCTGGGGGCAGGGAGGGGAGAGGTTTATTAAACACGGTTCCAGTTCATAGGAGGAACATTTTCAAGTGTTCTATTGTACAATCGGGTGACAACAGTTAATATACTGTATTCTTGAAACATGGTAAGAAAGTACTTTTAAAGTGTTTTCACAAAAATGATAAATTTGTGAGGCAATGCATATGCTTATTAGAATTGACCATTTCACAAGATATGTGTGTATAAAAATAAATAATATACTTTAAAATAATATATGTACATGGTGATATAGTGGCACATACCTGTAATTCCAGTAATTGGGAGACTGAGACAGGAGGATCACAGGTTCAAGGCCAGCCTCAGCAACTTAGTGAGACCCTCAGAAACTTAGTGAGTCTCTGCTTCAAAATAATAATAAAAAAAAATGGCTGGGGGGTGTAGCTTGTAAAATGCCCCTGGGATCAATCCCTAGCACCTCCCCCAAAATGTGTACACAGTAAATAAAAACAATTTTATGTGTCAATTGAAAACAAATTTAAAAACACAACACAAATCAAAACTTGCCAATGATGTACCATTTTACTCAAAGTAAAAGTAAAAAATTATTACGATAAACTATAAGACTCTCCAGGATCTAACCCCAGGATATCTAAAATCACCTCTACTCCCACTCACTTTTGCCATCATAGCCTCTCTGGTCTCTCTGATGCTCCTGGAACATATTAAGCATGCCCTACCTCAGGGCTTTTGTGCTTGCTATCCCTGATGTCTATAACACTCCTTCCTCAAATATCCTCCACAATATTTTCTCTCAATTCCTTTGCTCAAAATACCACGGCAGTGAGTCCTTCACCAGTTCTGCTGTTTGACCCAAGCAGGAAGGGAAACTGCCTGAATCTTCCTCCTTCCTCCTTCTAGCACACACTCTGATTGCTGAGAGCTGCCAGGCCCAGTGTCCCTAAGACCACTTCCAAGACATGTGGAATGTGAATGAGATCGCAAGGAAGAATTGCAGATGCCTAGGGAAGGATACTTCTCACCAAAGCTTCCTCAAGTCTGGTGACTGTCCTCTTTCTTCCAGGACGTCTCATTGCATCCCAATTGAGCTCCTAATTCAAAGCCAATCTCGTGTTCTAGAAAGAATCCAATAAATGCCCTGCCTGATGGTTCTGTCCCTGAATACATCAACGGCAGGCTGTCCTTTTCTTTCAAAACTTTCCTTTTGAATCACAGCCCTCTGTACTAAACTTTGACTTTTTAAAAATCATAAATTTTCCCTGGAATAGGCATTATTTTATTTCATAAGCTACCCAGTCTTTCCATCTCATATTTGTTTATTATACTAGAGAACAATATTAATATTTTCTGCCATTAAAACAAACAAACAAACAACCTTTGTTTCCCCATCTGGGTTCCAGGAATAGCATTCATTCATTCATTCATTCATTCATTCTACAAATATATATTGAGAAACAGCTATGTGCTCTGGCTGGAGAGAAAAAACTAAAATAAAATCTAGTTGCAACTTTCACAGTGTTGACAGATACACTCAGTCTGCAAAAACAATATAGCCTGTTATCTAGAGACCATGATGCATTGCTTGAATTTTGCATTGTAAAGGAGTAGTATCTGAGATGTCTTAGGCTCAGCTTTCTGCAGAATGTCAAAGCCATTCATTCCTTCATCATTCCATAAATGGAGCATTTCAGTGTTTGTCAATAGAGTTTTACTGGAACCTAGCCATGCCTGTTTCTTTACATATTCTCTATTGCTGCTTTCATGCTACATTGACAGAGTTGGGTGGCTGTAACACTGATCATGTAACTTGCAAAACCAAAAGGATTTATTATGTAGTCCACTACAAAAAAAAAGAAAAAGGAAATCTGCTCACCCCTCCTATACAA
The DNA here is from genome assembly GCA_004027185.1 of Glis glis. NCBI lineage: Eukaryota > Metazoa > Chordata > Mammalia > Rodentia > Gliridae > Glis > Glis glis. Next base: position 10,819 of record PVJS01034991.1, read on the forward strand.
TTTTCTTTCTTCTGAGGCTTTGAATTATATTGCTCTTGCCAGATATCAGAGAAGCATATTGATATGCTGAAAGAGCAATCCATGTTGTCACTTGGCTTTATGTCTAGCTACCTGTGTGACCCTTGAAAGTAACATGCTCCTTCAGGTCCCCACTTCCCTCTCTTTGTTCTTTAATGTACAGCTGGTTACTTTATCCCAACTCTAAAATCATTTGATCTCACAAAGGCCTGCATGCAAAGGGATGGGTGCCCATTCAGCATCACCACAGATGAATGCTAGGCAAGGGACCTTGGCAGAATCACCATTCTGTAAAATAACACTTTGCTGCCCTCATAAGAGACATTCTGATCCCTAAAACCTGACCCACATGATTTTATTTTCAAAACTGTGGTCACAACCACAAAAGCAAAGTGAAGTAGGAATTCAAAGGAATTGGCTGCATGGCATCCAGCTCCCAAATATTTTCTCTTGGAAATATCTGATTGTGGTGTTAGTCAGGGGAGCTGCATTAATCTGGTCTAGTCAGTGAGGCCCCTTGCTTCCTCAGGCAAACTCCTTTTCATTTTCTGAGGGGATGGTGCTGGCTTGAATTATCTGCTCAAATGCCTTGACTGTCCCCTTGACTTGGCTAGCGAAGATCTGGCCAGAGTAGACATGCTTGGCAGCCCAGATCCATGTTGGAAAAGCAAACTTGCCCATAAGTAAATTTTGCAAGAGATAGGTTCTTTTTGTTTTGAGACTGAAAAGGCTGTTGACCATAATCCTGTTCCAGAAGTTTTGTGAGAAAGGGAAACTTGAAGTTTGCCAGGTGATATTTTTGAAAGCCAATTTTCTAAGGTGTTAAAAAAGCTTGAGCTGCTATGAATTTAGCAACTAATGATATTCTTCAGTAGATGGGAGGCAGGGTCACAATAAATGACCCAGTGAGTCACTGCACATAAGTGGCTTACCTGGTGAGTCTTGTATATAAGAGAAGCCCTGGGCATTTAATTCTAACATTTGTCACAAGTCTTGCCAACCTTTTTTCATTCTCAGTAACAAAAGGATTGTCAGTGATTGTGGCAAAAGAAGTTCTGGTGCCAATATCAGTGTGACGCAAAACATAATAGATCTCTCTTAGCATCACTAGTGTGAAAACTCCCATCTCATTTCACCTTTCTGAGAGATCATAAAATATCTTAAATTCAAGATTAGCTCCAAAAACAAACCACAAAATTCAAGTAGCCCAAATTGATAGGACTTGAACTTGTCTCTAATCAAAGAAGCTTGTTGGACTCAAAGATACATTTTTTCATACTTTTCACCCATATTTGGACGACACATGCATAGGGATTTTTCCATTCAAAATGAACAGAAAGAAAACAGGAGCATAAAGTTGAATTTCACCGGATTCCTATCTTATGAAACTCTGTGAATACTAAGTATGTAATTACATACACAACCTTTTGAGGAGATTGCTGCTTGGTACTGCAGCCTCAGAATGCAGTGCTTCTCAAATCAAAGAGGGCCAGCTATTTCATAGCCCGGATGAGGAATGGGAAGTCAGGAAGAGGAGTGGCCTGCCTGGATGAGCAGCCTGCTGGCTGTAGGACTGGATTCATATTCTAACTACATGTCTAGTTTTCTCATCAGTTTCCTCTACCCCAGCTCCACTGTGACCCTTTGCAACTGAAATGATTAACTGTTTTGAGATTCTCTTCCATGAGTGGTAGGACAGTATGCTGGTACATTCCAAGGGACTCCTGTAATAAATAAACATGCACGTCTATATATTTTTTTTGCCAGTGGGTCTCATTGGATCATACTTTCTTCTGCAACTGGGGCTCTGTTGGTGTTATTTATACTACCCAAACAGCAATGCCTGGAGCATTCTGGAAAGCCTGCCAGAATGACGTGCAATTTGCTTTTTCTCCATAGTAGGACCAGCATAACCAGATGAACACTACTTCTGAGGAACAGCTAGGATGTGAAATAATGATGAAATGAACTGCAATAGGGCCACTTGAAAGAAGGGTTTACATTAGAACATGGGTGGAAGGAGCGGGGGCCATGCCTCCTTTTCGTTCTGTTCAATGTTGGCATTATTGGAGTGGCATTTGCAAGGGAAAGGGCCAGAGATATGGTAAATGCCACCTGGAGATGTATTTGACTAAATGAAGGATATGTATTCCTGAAATTGCACATGTAAATTGAGTTAGATTTTCATTAAAATATCAAAAAAGGCTTATCTTAATTTCCTAATGCTCCTCAAGTGTCAAGATTTCCTAACTTTTGAAATTTCACAGTTTTCTGGCATTCCTGAGAAGTTTATTCATTCATGCATGCAGGCATCAATACTTACAGATTGCTTATTAGGTAAAGGGATTCTGCCAGAGATATTGTGATGACTAGGCAGACTTAGTCATTTTCAGATGCAGCTCCTATAAATGGAGACACACCCTGTGACCACTTGTCAGGGGCCTTGGCAACCCATAGGCTGCAAATATCTTATTGAAAGTCTGCTTATTGAAACTCAGATTAGAGATGTGGCTAGATATATTTCGAACTGTTTTAAGCCATCAGCTGGGACATTTTTGCCTTGAAATGATTCTTCACAATGGATATGAATCACTGACCAAGACTCCTTGGCAACCTTACTTGGTGAGTTTACTAAGGACATGATTACTACTCAGAATATAAACAACACAATGGAAAATTATACAAGTTAACTGACAAGTAGGGCATACGTTCTAATGGTGGTCACAGAAAAGAAACAAATAAATCTTCTGATGACCGAAATAATTATGGACAGTGGTAAGTTCCACAGTGGAAGTAAAGGCGGCATTGTGACACTTGATGGAGCCAAGCACAGATTACTGGTGGTTGTCTGGGAAGGGATCTATAAATATGAACCGCATAAGCTATATATAAGAAGTGGAGAAGAGTCAACTCCCTGGGATCCAGTAAGAGGAAACAGTAAGTGCTAAAGGTCCTGAACCAAGAAAGCTCTTGGGCTGCTCAAGGAACCCCAGAGGTGAGCATGGCTAGAATCCAAGGAGAGGAGCTGGCATGAGGTTGGGGAGGGAGGAAGGGGCCAAACGCATGAGGGTCTGTAAGTTTGGATTTTACTCAGAGTACATTTTGAAGCCAGCAGGGGTTTAGTGACTCATACTACTTTTTAAAAAGATCATGTTTGCAACTATTTGTCAGATGTAGTGGAGAAAGAGAATGGGCAGAATGATGGAATCAGTGGGACCCAGCTTCTGGAGGAGACGACTTAAGGACAGGTCCTGTTCAGAGATGATGTCAAGATTAGCGGCACTGGAGCTGGTAGGGAGAGATGGCATTTGAGATTTATTTTAAAAACAAAAACAACAAGATTTGCTAATGGAATGGAATGAATACATGGAGTGAGAAAAGAGGCAATCAAGGATGATTCCTAACTTTCTGGTTTGAGTCTCTGGATTGAGGGTGGTCCACTTACTAGGAAAAGGGAAACAAGGAGTCCCCTTTGTGGTTTTATGCCTGCAATGTCAATTAATAAGACAGCCTACACAACTTTCATAAATTCCACATTTCCTGAATTAGTTACTACTTAATCAGTTTTATAGGGTAAAGACTTAGAGACTCATGGAGAATTCCACCACAGTCTTTTTTTTTTTTTTTACAGTACCGGGGATTGAATGCAGGGGCGTTCTACCTCCGCGCTACGCCCCCGGCCCTATTTTTTATACTTTATTTTGAAACCGGGTCTTACGAAGTTGCGAAGGGCCTCACTAAATAGAGAGAGAGGTAGAGAGAGAGAGAGAGAGAGAGACAGACAGACAGAGAGAGAGAGAGAGAGACAGGGAGAGAGAGAGCGAGAGAGCTGAGGCTGGCTGCTAACCTGGATCCTCCGGTCTCTGCCTCCCAAAGTACTGGGATTACAAGCGTGCACCACCACGCCCGGCTCACCATAGTCTTTTAACGGGATGACCCAAGCATATATTTGCTCTTTCAACCATCAACTTGCCTGAACCCAAATTACTGCAGCATCCTACTATAGGAACAAAGCCCCAAGAACTCTAAAGGGATAAAAATAACAATGATGCATACCTGCATCCCACATAGCTGTATGATATGGATTCTCTCTGATTAACCAACAGTATCTTTTACCAGGTGGCTCACCTTTTAACAGATTCTCTGTATTGTACTAATAGATGAGGAGAAACCAAGTTACTCCATTCAGGAAGTCTCTCTTTTCTGGGAATCATTTCTTGTTTTACACTGAGGTTCTTTTGAGTTCTCAGGAATTAGCAATACATATTTCAATTCAGATATCTGTTGAAAGGGGTTTCTGATGACTCTATCCTAGCCACTTCATCTCTATGGGATCATTTCCTGAAGTCATAAACACGTGATGTCTAGTTAATCCACCTGCCCTCGGAACCTAGTGTGATTCAGGCTCAGTTATGGTGGTAAGATTTCACCTTGGCATACCTCCAGAGTGTGCTGAAGAGGTTAATTTTTAAAGTAAACTGTATGAAGAATAAATGAAGAAGAATAGGATAGAATAGAGCATAATCTTTTTGCCTTGTAAACCTGAATGAAAATATGGTGGGAAAAGTCTAAGACAGTGCCGCTCCATGACTCATTCAGCAGAACTGCATCTTCCAGGTGAACCTGGAATCACATTCTAAGAGAGGAGAAACCTGGAACTCGTTAATGGCCAGTCTCCTTGGACAAGCTCTATCAGGCATATCATTCAAGCATGTCCAATGTGACCATTTTCTTGATAGTAATGATTTCTATCCACACATTCCTTAAACACGACTTAAGCACATGTAGATCAATAATCAGAAGTGATACCATTTAACATTCATGTATTGCAAATAATGATCTAGAGCTCTGATTATTGTGGCTGAGGTTTGAGATAGTATAAAACGTGCTTTGAGACACTGAGATGGAACTCTCCATAATCATTCATTTGTTTGTCCGGCCTTAGAATAGTTCTTCAAAATAAACATGAATTATTGTCCTGGGTTTCACAATCACATCTCATAGTGGTTAATTCTACATTGCCTGGCATGCATCTTTACAGTATTGGGATAAATGTCCAACCACAATCATCTCTGCTTTGGATAGAATGGCCTGTATAATGTGACAACTTGATCTTGTAATGACAATGCCCATAAAAGACTCTTGGAGAAAATAATTCATGACAATTACTAGGGAAGATCTTGTTTTCTCAACTGTGTAATCTTGATTTGTCTCAACTTTCTTCCTTCCTATATCCATTTATATTTTAGAGTCCACAGAGATAACCAGGTGATTTAATCAGTTTGGATGTGTGAGGCTTTGGTTTGATTTTGCCAAAATCCTGAAAATGAAGATGTTCAGAGTATGAGCATTCAGATGGTTATTGCAAATGTTCAGAATATTAGCATTCAATTTTCTCCTTTTAATTTTGAAGAGAAATATGAGACACAGCTCTGATATTTCATATATGCAGGCATAGAAATGGGGGTAGATATATTCTTAAAGATGCTTAAAATGCCTGAAATGAACACAAGTTGTGAGGCACAAATATAATAGCTGTCTGGTGGAACTCTTAAACTTCCTTATCAACTGGCTCTGTTGTTTCCAACTGTGGATTATATTGTTTCTAAATAATAATCATTGACACTTCAGCATTATCTGGAAGGTTGCAGCTAAACTTGGCTCCTAACATATACATTGAACATATCATAAGATGTGTTGATCAGCTTTCTGTAGTTGCGATAAAACACCTGAGAGAATCTACTTAAAAGAGGAGGGATTTATTTTGGCTCACAGTTTCTGAGCCAGTTTGGGCTCACAGTATCTGAGGTTTCAGTCTGTATTTGGTTGGCACCATTGTTTCTGGGCCTGCAGTAAGACAGCGCATCATGGCAGAGGGCCTGTGGAGCCAGCTGCTCACCTCATAGCAGCCAGGAAGCAGAGAAAGAGAAAGAGAGAAAGGGGCCAGGGACAAATAAGTCCTTCCACAGCACACCCCCGGTACCCTACTTCATCCAAGTAGGCCCACCTCCTAATGTTTCTGCCACCTCCCAGCAACACCGTTAGCACATGGAGGGACATGTGAGGGACATTTCAGATCCAAACTATAACATAAGAAATGGTGTTTTCTGATTGTTTTGTATGCCAGAGAGTCTTGCAATCTATGTGGCCTAATATTCAAGGATGTCTAATGATGATAAACTCAATGCTGTAAAGTCTTTTTCTCTAGGAAGAGAAATTCTACTTTTAGACTAGAGGTAGTAGCTTGCTTCACACTATTCATACAACACTGCTGCTAAGACCAACTACTATTCTTTATTAATCTATCTATTTACCATCTATCTATCACCTATCATCATCATCATCATCATCATCATCACCACCACCATCATCATCTCATACCCAACTCTTTTTTTGTGTGTGTGGTACTGGGGATTGAACCTAGGGGTGTTCTACCTCTGAGTTGCACCCCCAGCCATTTTTATTTTTTATTTTGAAACAGGGTCTCACTAAGTTGCTAAGGCTGGCCTCCAACCTGCGATCCTCCTGTTTCAGCCACCCAAGTATGGGATTACAGGTGTGTGCCATCATACCCAGCTAGCTCCCAAAATTTAAAGGGTTGGAGTCATCCAGAGGGACCCAAGATCCCAGAGAAAAGGGGAGTAGAGTGAGGGGATTCTCATATTTGCCTCTGCTCTTTTCTCCTTGAGTCAATTTTTGGAGCAGCAACAGATGTGGAATTAAATAAGTTGTCCTGGGATTTAGGAAGTCTTATTGAGCTAGGAGCTGCCAAGTAACTGGGTCTTGAACTGCAACAATCCAAGGATGAGAGAAACACAGGGAAATTCCTAGACTGGAACTGAGAATACACATGGCCAGCAGCTCTGAGATAAAAGAAATGCTAATAGGGCTTCTACTGGCAGAAAGATCACGTAAGTATGATAATAGGGGAAGGAATAAAGATCATCCGAAAGGATGAATATTTGGTAAATTTAAACAAATATTGACCACTTAAAAGAACAACAACAAAAATGTCCTGTGGTTTTAACAATATATGTAGAATTAAAATGTTTAATAATAGTACAAAAGGCAGAAGTGGTTACAAATAGCATTAAGCTGCTGCAAACTACTTGCGTTATTTAGGAAGAAATTAAAATACTAACTTAAAGTAGACTGCAGTAAGTCAAAGATGCATGCTGTAATACCTGGGTAACTACTATGAGAATTACAACAGAGGCCTAATTAATAAGGTAATGAAGAGGACAAATGGAATACTTTATAACACTGTCATTGATCTTTTTTTTTTGGTACTAGGCATTGAGCCCAGGGGCATACTACCTCTGAGCTACAGCCACAAGCCCTTTTTATTTTTTGTTTTTTGAAACAAGTTCTTGTGAGGTTGCTGACAGTCTCGTTATATTCCTGAGGCTGTCCTGAAACCTGTGATCCTCCTGTCTCAGCCTCCCAAGTACTAGGATTACAGGTGTGTGCCACCATGCCCAGCTGATTAAAAATTTTAAAAAGGCAAGAAGGAATTAAAAAGAAACAAAGAATAGAAGGACACTAGGAAAAGCAATATTAAAATAATAGATTCAAATTCAGATAATCCAATAATTGCATTAAATGCAAATGGAGCATTTCAATTATAAGATGATAAAGACTCCAGAAGGTTGAAAATAAAGGTATGAAAAAAATAGTACCATCAAAATACTAACCAAAAGAAAGCAGATAATGCTATACCTAACATCAGATAAAATGAAACTTAACACAGGAAGTATTACTAGATACAGAGTGACATTCCATAATGATAAAAGGTCAATTTATTATGGAAGTAAAAATCTATATTCATCTAATTTAATAGTCCCCAAATATATAAGGCAAAAACTGACAGAACCAAAAGAAACAGAGAATACACAATCATGGGAGATGCTACCATACCATTCTCATAGCTGATTAAACATGCAAATAAAAATTTAGTAAGAACATAGGTGATTTGTATAATCTGATCAACAAACTTTACTTAATCAACATTTGTGAAATACTACATTTGTGAAAGCCAACAAATCTTTTCAAGCACACATGGAATATTCACTAAAATGGGCCACATCCTGGATTATAAGATTATAAAATATGTTTCAACAAATTTCAAAAGGTTGAAACTGAATATGCTTTCTGACCATGGTAGAATTAAACTAGGAATCAGTGTCAGAAAATTAACTAGAAAATCCCCAAATATTTGCAAATTAAGCAATACATATTTAATAAACCCATGAGTCTAAGAAGAAGCTACAATTGAAATTAGTGAATATTTTGAACTGCATAATAATGAAAATATTTCATTCTTAGAGGAGCAATGAGCCATGGAAAAATTAAGTAATCATAGTCCTTCAAGAAAGAAAAATACAACAGAATTAAGTATTCTGGGAGTGTTGAAGATCTTGTTTTATTTATGGTGTGGCTATGTCATAAGCTATATATACAGCAGAGTTGATGAAATTATACTACAAATTCTAATTTTAGATTTCCCTTTATTCACCCGACAGGTGATATTGATATAGGACTTCTATGTAAGCCCACATATTTATCCTCTGTTTAAATTCCATTTGGGCTATCAGTGAATCAGAATCCCACACAAATCCTAAAAATCAAGGTTTTCATGAAGCTCTGCATGAATACAAGTGCAGAGCAAATTCTTTTTCTTATGTGCTTAACTGAGAATCCAGTATTAAAGGATGACTGACTGCTTTCCAGTAGCAGTATCATAGCTAATTAGTTTGATTTATGATACATTTTATATAGATTTCTTCTAGCAAGAACGTTCAGAAATTGAATGACTTCAGACAAGGACATAGGTGCTTGTCAAACATAGATGGATAGTTTATTGGAGTCACCAACTGACCATTAAGCTCTATTATCCATAATCTAGGTATGTGCATTTTGTGGAAAGATCTTGTTTTACAGATATTAATGGTCTTCATTAATTTATCAGTAAGACAAAAATGTATTCATTTCTGTTTTATAAGTATGGTGATATAGTAGTTAGGACAATATAAAGTATCATGAATTTATGTACAATAGCTTTTGGTTCTTGAAACTGGCCCAGGAAATCTCAATAAAATGCTGATGGAATAGCAGGTGTCCTAATAATGTAAATTAATATTGAAGATGTGCACTTAATGATAGTGTGAATTTGATCCCCACCAAACACTTAACCACCTAGGAGCTGTGTTACACATACCCTCATGACTCCAACAGTGTGTCTCCTTTGACCACTGCAGTCTGGGGAGTCTGTGTTAGCAATGATCTTTAGGAGGAAATATTGGGGAAGATCACTAACCTATTATTGATTAGCCACCACCCACTAGAACTGGCTTCTAACCTTTGTTACTTTTGCTTTCTAAATTATATGACCTATGCTTGTTTTTTGTTTGCTTTGAAGTAGAAATAAAAGCCCCCTTTGCCTACAAATGCCAGAAACAGATGAACTGACTTCAAAATTTCATATGCCTGAAAACAGCTACTGTAAGCACAAATTTAGCATAAGAGTCAGGGTCCGAGCCTAATTTATTTAATCAATTTATTAAAAAAATATATATGATGTTGGCTTTGGGTTTCTTATATATTGACTTAATGATGTTGAGGTATGTTCCTTCTATTCCGATTTTCTGTAGAGTGCTTAACATGAATGGGTGTTGAATTTTGTCAAATGCTTTTTCCGCATCTATTGAAATGATCATGTGATTTTTGTTTTTAGTTCGGTTTATGTGGTGGATAACATGTATTGTTTTGCATATGTTGAACCAGCCTTGCTTTCCTGGGATGAAACCAACTTGGTCATGGTGTACGATTTTCTCAATATGGTTTTGAATGCGCGTGGCTAGTATTTTATTTAGAATTTTTTGCGTCTATGTTCATTAATGATATTGGTCTGTAATTTTCTTTCCTTGAGGTATCATTATTTGGCTTTGGTAGCCAATCACAAAAAAAGAAGGGACATATGTTTTCATTACTATGCGCAACTACAAAGCTTCTGCTCATCAAAGGAAACCATCAAGAGCTTAAAGAGAAAGCCTACGGAATGGGAAAAGATCTTTGCAAGCTATCCCTCTGTCAGAGGTCTAATATCTAGGATATACAAAGAACTTAAGACTTTACACTAAGAAAACAAACAGTCCGATCAAGAAGTGGGCAACTGAAATGAATAGACACTTCACGAAAGAAGAGATACAAATGGCCACTAGATACATGAAAAAATGTTCAACATCATTAGCAATCAGGGAGATGCAAATCAAAACTACTCTAAGATTTCATCTGACCCCAATTAGAATGGCAAGCATTAAGAAGTCAAACAACAACAAATGTTGGCGAGGATGTGGGGAAATTGGGACTCTTCTACACTGTTGGTGGGATTGTAAACTAGTTCAACCACTGTGGAGA